>VUQG01019994.1:0-17240 GCA_015106755.1 Etia nguti
TAATCAAAAATCTTCTGATGTTTTTTTTTTTTTTTTTTTTATAAATCTTCTATCCTTTGTGTGGTCCTTCCAGGATTTTCTGTTTGTGACACCAACCTCAGTGCAGGCGGCCAGGGCAGGGAACACGATCACTGCCCTGCTGCTCTACCGCCGCAAGGTGAACCGGGAGGAACTGAAGCCGGTGAGTCACATACATTTCTGCAGATTGTAAAAATAATGAGATGCAGTGGGTTTGCATGCGTTTGTTTTGGGGTGACAAACACTTTTGTCCATGTTTTTTAAAAAAAGATGATGATGCGCATCGCTGTCAGAGTCTTTGCATCAGTAGTCTGCAAACTTCAGTGTCTGTCAGGCTGTAATGATGAGCTCCTGTTTTATTATGTTGACCAGAATGGATTCATTCACGTATTCAAAGTTCACATTCAGTTTTAATACAGAGGCGTTAAATGGAAATATTGTATTAATATAGTGGCATTGCTTTTATACACTTGGCCTCAATTGAATGTTATTCCCATCAGTTAATTGGACTGATGGGAATAAAAGACAGTAATACTTAAAAAAATGATATGCAAAGACTATAAATATTCTCTCTGTTTATATCCATCTATATATCTCAAATCTTGCATGCTCTCTCTCTTTCTCTGAGTCTGCGAGGACAAAAATGGCAGTTAAAATCAACATGAAAGGCAGGTAAAGAATTAAGAATCCATGCTGTAGCTCACAGCCCATTGTGGGATTGTGTACACATGCCTTGGATTGTCAGTTTATTCTGGGAGTGACTATTGTTTCATGAGGTACTGCAGAACCTTTGATGCGCTCTACCCACTTCCTTTCTCTCACAGAGAGAGGGACCGAAGGGTGCTGTATTTAGTGGTTATGTGGAATACGTTGTGTTATCTAGTAAGGGTCACATGGTGTAATGTCCATTTGAAATGAATGGAAAATAAACAGTGTCTTTGTCTTTGTGCTGTAGAGCCGCGTTCCGGGTACTGTGATCCCCCTGTGTGCTGCTCAGTGTGAGAGGATGTTCAACACAACTCGCACACCAGGAGTCGAGACTGGTAACAAACACACACATACTCAGAGTATATACAGTACATAAAGATGCACTTTGATTGTTGCAGATTTACTTCTCTCGCTGTTTCTCTGCAAAATGCACATCTTTGAATAAAAACAAAAGACACGACGTGAAATTTAAATTGTTGATTACAGATGATGAAATGCTATTTGTTTTTTTTCTATTACTCAACTGAAGCAAGCTGCCAGCAGCAGCAGAATTATGGTGCAAAAGTAGTGACACTCCATTATACGCAGTGGAGGAAATTATTATTCGATCCCCTGCTCAATTTGTAAGTTTCCTCAATTCCAAAGAAATGAACAAACTGAGATCAGGAGTATCTGTAGCAGGAACAGTTTGCTTGTACGTTTTGTAGACTTCTGTGCTTTGTAGGAGGATATTGAGGTAGCTTCATTATCAGGTACTAAATTGTCATCAGAGGCTGATGCACTCATTGCGCACATTAGGAAATGTATGTCATGGTTACATTTTGTAAAAAAATGTATACCGGTATTATTGCAGAAGGTATAAAATGGCACATCCCTACTCTTTTCCACAGATGTGCTCCAGCACTGGCTAGACAGCGAGTTTGTGGCAGTGTACCATAGGGGGCGCTATTTTCGCCTGTGGGTGTACCGGGCAGGCCGCCTGCTGTCCCCCAGGGAGATTGAGTACCAGATCCAGAGGATCCTGGATGACCCTTCACCCCCGCTTCCGGGAGAAGAGAAACTGGGAGCTCTCACTGCTGGAGACAGGTACGTACAAAGTGGCAGCCCCTGATCCATCATCCTGGTATTCTTACTTCTGGCTCCAAAAATTTGACGTGGCAAAGTGTTGTGCTGTTTGAATTTTCTAAATGTGAGGGAAAAGTGGGTGATGTCACATGCCTTTTTTGGCCTTTTCATATTTTTCATATAGTTAAGTTAGAAAAAGTTCATCACAGGTTCTAGTCTGTAATTAAGGAGAGATAAGAGTTTTTAAAACTGAATAAACTTTTTAATGTTAACATCAGCATTTTTCTTTCTTCAGGAAGCAGGTGTCGCACTATCCAAGTGTACCATAAAGAGAAGACTGCATGAAAGTAAATACAGAGGGTTCAGTGCAAGTGGAAGCCACTCATAAGCCTTAAGAATAGAAAGGCTAGACTGGAGAGTATGGAGTAGGTTTGGAGCCGCTCATGATCCAAAGCACACCACATCATCTGTAAAACACGTGATGGTTTGGGTGTGCACAGCTGCCAGTGGCACTGATACACTAGTGTTTATTGATGATGTAACACAGGACAGAAGCAGCTGACTGAATTCTGGGGTGTTCAGAGACATGCTGTCTGCTCACATCAGCTAAATGCATTAAAACTGATTAGGCGCTGTGTTATAATACAGATGCATAATGCCCCAAAACATACAGACAAAGCAGCCCAGGAGTTTATTAAAGCAAAGAAGTTGAATGGCCAAGACGGTCACCTAGCCTTTTTCCTTGTTTGTGGGCAATCTTTAGTGAAGCGTGAAGGTTTCTAACTCTGCACTCTTAATTCCTCTAAGCTTAGGGGAAAGGTTGGGTCTTTTTTTAAAAATTGTTTTTAATGATAAACTATACATTTGTGCAGTTTCAGTGTGTGTGTTCCTGTTTCTCAGATTTGTACTTTTTAATCTCTTTAAAATATATAATGTGCGACCCTTCATGTCCCATAACAAAGAATGCTTCATTCAAATTATCAAAAGCAAAACAATGGAAACCAATGATGTGAACTGTAAGTGGAAATACAGTTTAGCTAGAAGAGAAAAATGTAGTGATCAGCTCTTCAAGTAAATACATGTTTGTACTTACTTGCATTACAAATGCAAACATGCCTAGAAAGTGTTTTCTTAAGATGTAGAAACCTAACAAAAACAGAAAACTGGGAAAGTGAGAGAGTGCAAAAGCTAATGTGTATCAGGAAATGGATTGTTAGCAGGATCCTATGAGACATGGTGTTGTGATAAGAGACTGAAATATGGCAAACCCAACTAATGATTGTGAAGCAAATGCGGACATGTGTGCCATTGTTCAGTCATAGCCTATGTGTGCTTGTACTGGCAATGATGAGAAACAAGTGTGCTGGTGAACTGTGTTCCTTTGATGTGTGGAAAAACACATGAAACACCCGCACGTCAGTGTGTTGTTTCTTAATGCCTTCACTCACTGATAGAAATCTACACACAGTGATTTTCTTCTTTGATAAGCTCACATGATTTAACTTTTAATTGCACTTTTCTCCAAAGGCCATTAAGACTTGGCATATATACATGCCTCCCTCCCTTCAGGATTCCCTGTTTTAGACTGGGTATCTTTAACAGGCGCTCACTTCCTGTAGCTAGTGTCGTGCTGTTTTGTGCTCCAGCATGATTAGTATTATGCAGAATTAATGAAAAGATGGTAGTGACATCAGAACTACAATGTGGATATTGTGCTGCCAACACATTATTAGTTTTAGTTTGCATGGAGCACGGCTTAAAGCAATCGAAGTGGGGAAATGCCACCAACATGCTCGGCAGGAACAGTCCCATGAGTCTTTGCATTAATGGCTCATCCATCAAGCAGAGTGTATTACGGAAGTAGTGAGCCGACCAACAAATCGGAGACTGAGTACGAGCCGCTTCAGCTTAAACGATTCTAGCAAACATCACTGGGCTTTTGTCCAAGAACTGTCTTCTGATTTTGACGTTTGCGTCACATGCCGATGTCTTTGACTTTGTCTGTTTGATGGGAACAGTAGTTTGATGTTTTGTGAGCTTTCAGATTTTCTTAGTTTATCTTAGAGTTGAGACGATACTTAAGAAGGATGCAGTGTTTAGTGAAGTATGTTTCCTTATAATTATGATGGAGCATCTGCAGTTTCTGCTTAGTTGAGCCTTCCGTGAACTTTGTCCACTTCTGAGGCTTCTTTAGTACTTTCTTTTTCTTTTTTTTAGGACCATTGTGCAAAAAGATGTGCTGGAAGTAAGTACAGGGCCATGAGCAAAATAATGATTTATAATAAAGACATGTCATCCTCTCCCAGAATCCCTTGGGCTCAGATGAGGAAGCAGTACTTCAGCTCAGGGGTCAACAAGAGATCGCTGGATGCGATTGAGAGGGCGGCCTTCTTTGTAACCTTGGATGACGAGGAGCAAGGCATGAGGGGAGATGACCCAGAGGGGAACTTGGACTGCTACGCCAAGTCTCTGCTTCATGGGAAATGTTATGACAGGTGAGAGGTCACCAAGGAACCTGTGCGTGGGGTTTTTATGGACCTGGTATATTTAAAACCGTGTGTAGTGACGTCTATCTTAATTCAAGAGCCCAACTGCAGTGAGCGTTGTATAAAAATGTGAAAGTGAAGATAGATTTATAGTATCAGGTGGTACTTCTCTGAGACAAAAGATACATCACCACTTCAAGTAGATTACATAGCCAAGAGAATGCTCACCATCAGTATGTAATGCTCTGGGAATACCCTGGTATTTATTGGAAGACAGTCGGGTGATATTTAAGAACTGATTGCATTAAGCTCTGTCGATGTAAGAATGATGTAATGTGATGCTGATATTTTCCACATAGGAAAAATGATATTTTCTCCTGCATGTAAGATCTTGGATAATCAGGGTCCATCTTATTTTAAAAACCTGAAAGTACCATGTTACTCCAAACAAGTACTTCACTCAGACTGCAGGCTTACTTGCAGTAGGATGAGGTAGAGCCTTCAGCCTTTAGGCCCCTCTTCAGCTCCAAGTTTGGATTCGTGAGATGGACACTATCTCTACTTTTAAGATTAGGCTTTAAACCTTCCATTTTGATAAATGACCCTGAACCCCCCACCCCCAAAGGTGGGGTGACTGTTGTTTTGATTTGGAGCTATATAGATAGAATTGATAGGGATAAATACTACAATGAATGGACTGAATTTACTAAACTGTTGAGCTCAGATTGTAAGAGTACCCCACATGCCTGCCCGCGCACACACACACACTGCACACCTCCACCTCTGCTAGACACTTTTTCTTTATGCTTTGTTTTGCTATCTTTTGTCAGTTACAATAAATGTGTCAAAAACATACTGGTTAGCGTGGCAACATTTGTACATAGTAATGGCGGGATTCCCCTAAAATACCAACAGAGTAGTACACAGGATGGCAGGAGATTAGTGAAGTGAAACATAAATATAGTAATCAGTTTCTAATCTTTAGCTTTTGTTGGCATCTCATGACAGATGCTATCAGCTGCTGTGTATCTAGTGAACTTTCTTACAAAACTGTGTGATGTGATTTAAGCTGCTCACTGGAAAAATGTTTTCTATTCTTTTGTTTTGATCCTCAGACTGCTGCATATATTCTATGAGGTGCACGCACACACACACTCTTTGACTGTGGAGATTGTACTCTGAACTTACTGCCATCTTCAAGAAAGAGTTTGATATGAATAAGCTTTCATGTGGCCTGTTCTGCTGAAAGTAGCTGATAGAAGATGGGGGCACTGGTGATGAATACTTTGTGTCTACTAAGGAGCCAAAAGTGTCCCAAAAAGAAATCTGCTTGATACATTTTTAAACTTTTTTTTCGGTTCTTAAAATACTTCATGTTCTGCGCCCCCTGCTGATAATGGTTGTAGTCACCGATTGCTATCTTTGTGAATTTGTGTCTTATATACAACCAAGATAACAACTACTTTATTTGTCCCAGAAGTTGGAAAGTCATCGTGTCACAGCAGTTAAAATAGAAATAATAGCAACAGTAATAATGTAATCTCTGGAGAATAAATGTGCATAGCTAGCAGTTCAGTATTCAGGTCACAGAAACATGTCTGTGATTACTCCACTTCTTACAGGCCTCAGGCTGCCAAGGATTCTCCTTTGGTATAGTATGATGTGATGGTGACAAAAACAAAAAAATAAAGGATTGTGATGAATCCTTTGATAATCCTGATTTTCATCATTGATATTCAGCTACATGTCTTGACAACTGCAGTTGCAAAGTTTGTGAGTCCTTAAAGAGTTTGCAGTAAGGAAGCTTGAGTCCCCAAACAGACACCTGTGCTGATCTGGACTCCACACAGGAAACCTTGACCGGCCTGGACACAAAGGATTGACAGATTGAAAGCTCTTTCTGTGCGGGGGATGGTGCGTGGCAGTTCTTCGTTGGTGGAGGAGTTTTTCTCGCGGGGTAGTCGTCTAAACTAAATGTGTTTTAAGAGTTCTATGTCAGGATGGTAAGATACAAGGCTACCATGAAAGAGTTTCATGGCAAAGATATCTGCGTGGCATCAGTATCATTGATGTTGTGACACTGGTTATAGACCTGGCTCTGTTCCATAATATTGGTCATTGATGGAATCTGTTTTGTCCAGTCTAAAGCCAGGATTCTTATTTCTGCATCTGCGACTCGACTAGGGTCAGCTCAGATCCAAGTGATGTCAATTTCACGATCATGTTTACCTGTGTTTTTGCCCACTGAGAATTTACACTACAGTGCACCAGCTACACATGGTGGTAGACTTCAAAGCATAAGAGGAATCTTAACATACTCCGCTCTCAGCTGTCTGTGTGTCTGTCTGCAACACAATCCGCAGTATATACAATCTTTACAGAAGCTGTGGCAACATGCATCTCCTTTTATGCTTTATCTTCTCTCCTCTCCCAGGTGGTTTGATAAATCCTTCTCCGTTGTGATCTACAAGAATGGGAAGAGCGGGCTGAATGCAGAGCACTCCTGGGCTGATGCACCAACTGTGGCGCACCTTTGGGAGGTGATCCTTGCACTTATTTCTGAATTTGTACTGACATGCATTTATCACACAGGGATAGCACAGCTGCAAGTTGAAAGTTCAAGATGGAGCCAGTTCCAGGAATTGGCTGTGTTAAAAGAATCTGATTGTGTTACAGTATTGCTATCTTAGAGAGTACAGTAGAGAGGAAGTGACACTTATAGGGAGACAATCAGACTTGAACTAATGACCCTCTACACCCACTATTTTTACCACAATGAGATAAAAGCAAGACTAAAACATGCTATCTGATAATATTAGGAACATTTATTAATTTTACGTGATATAAGAAGTAAAACTACTAAGACTGCAGAAATTTGTGTGTCAGTTACATGATGATATTTAAGAATGAATATTTCTAACCCTGGGTTAAGAAGAGAGGAGAGTAGTGATTATCACTGGGCAGCAGTATAGTTTCACGTTGCGAAAGAGCACCATAAACTGCATGTTGGTGGTTGAATTATAGAGAATGTCAGAAGGAGCTGCACTGGGTTTGTGGATCTAGAGAAAGTGTATGATGGGGTGCCAAAAGAGGAAGCCGTACTGCATAAGGAAGTCGGCAGTAGCGGAGAAGTATGTGAGGGTGGAGCAAGACGTGTATGAAAACGGATGCAGTGGTGAGCTGTGCGAGCGGGTGGATGAGAGCCTGGAGCGGTGTAGGTATTACCTGGAGAGAAGAGGAAAACAAGACGGAGTACATGTGTGAATGAGAGTGAGACGGTTGTAAAAGTGAAGCTGTAAGGAGTAGAGACAGAGTGGGTGGGTGAGTTTATACACCTAAGTTCAACCATCCGAAGTAACAGATGGTGCACTAGAGAGGACAGGAAGAGTGAAAGCGAGGTGGAGACGGTAGAGATGAGTCTCAGGGCTTTACTGCCATCCTTCAGTCACAAATAAAGTAAAAGGGAAAGTTTGCAAGATTGTGCTGAGACCTGCTGTGATGTGTGCTTTGGAGATGGTGTTGCTGACATAAAGACAGCAGGCCGAGCTGGAGATGCTCAGATTTTCATTGAATGGACAGAATTAGAAATAAGTACATCAGAGGAACCGCTTAGGTAGAGCATTTTAGAGGCAAGGCTGAGATGGTTTGGACATGTGCAGGGGAGGGATGATGGATATAGCAGATATAGGATGTTGAATATGGAGCTGCCAGGCAGGAGGAGAAGAGGAAGACCTCAGAGGAGCTTCATGGATGTAGTGAAGGAGGACATGTAGGTTGGTGTGCTGGAATAGAGAGGGTTAGCTGCAGGTAATGATCCAAGCAGCTGAAAAGAATAGTGCATTCATGTGTATGTCACATACACGTTGCACAATGCATCATGTTTGTCTGAGCTCATTTTTTTTCTCAAAGATATTTTTATTAAATTGAAGCAACAAAGAAAAACGAATACATACAGAATTGTTAAACAACAAGCAAGTAGGTTTTACAATGATTGTTTGAACTGAAATAACAGAATACAGATTAATGACACATTTGGAAACAGGCCCAAGATATAATATAGTGCATATTTGCTGCCCAATAGTAATATCGAAAGTTAGGCAGTGCCAGGCCTCCACAACTCTTGGGTTTTTGGAGTTGAGCCTTGTTCAATCGAGGGCGTTCACCTCTCCATATATAGGATGAAATAATTGAATCCAAGGAATCAAAGAAGGATTTGGGGATAAACACTGGTAACAATTGGAAGAGAGACAAAAATTTAGGGAGTATATTCATTTTGATTGAGTTGATTCTTCTCACCAAAGAGGTAGAGAGAGGGGACCACTGTGCCAGGTGTTTTGGGGTTTTTTTTGTATTATTTAAAAGAAGAAGGTGGTTTGCTTTGAAGAGACAATTATGCTTTCTTGTAATTGTTACACCTAGATACACCAGCTTTTTTTAAGGGGGAGGGTAGTATAGTCATACACTGGTGCCCCTCCAGCCACAGGAAACAACTCACTTTTATATAGGTTGAGCTTGTGTCCTGAAAACTGACCAAATTGGCAAAGTATGGATAGCATTGCAGGTATAGATATTTTGGGGTTTGAGATAAAGATTAAGGGGTCATCTGCATACAAGGATACTTTGTGTTCAACTTCTTTCCTCCAGATCCCATCGATCTCCCCACAGCTGCGGAGTGCAATGGCAAGTGGCTCTATAGCCAGATTGAAAAGAAGAGGATGGGGCGTCCCTGACGGGTTCCTCGTTGGAGGTTAAAAGGTTGCGACTGTGTGGAATTTGTAAAAACTGAAGCATTAGGACACACATATAATAGCCTTATCCATGAGATAAATTTCCATCCAAAATTAAATTTTTCTAGAATTGTAAATAAGTTTTTCCACTCGACCCGATCGAATGCTTTCTTCACATCTAAGGAGAGAATGCACTCAGGATTTTGGCCGGAAGGGTTGTATAATATATCCAATAGTCAGCGGATATTAGAATAAGAGTAACGATTCTTAATGAAGCCAGTTTCATCTTCGGATATAATTGACGGCAAAATATTTTCCAGTCTGCGTGCCAAAACTTTAGCCAAGATTTTTAGCATCGACATTTAATAGAGAGATTGGCCTGTAGGACGAGCATTCCACTAGATCCTTACCTTTCTTTGGGACAAGAGGGATACTTGCCTCGTAAAAGGATGGCGGAAGTTTACCACACTTCCCTTAATCGGAGGGGGTTAAATATAGTTGAGGTAAAAGCAGGGGTGAAAATGCTTTGAAAAATTCTACAGGAAAGCCATCAGGACCAGGGGATTTTCCAGGCTGCAGTGAAGAAATGGCTGTACCCAGCTCCTCTAGCGTAATGGGTTCGTCTAATCTGTGCTTACTATCAGAGGAAAGGATAGGTATATTCAAAGGCTTTAAAAAGTTATCCATTAAGCTCCACGCGCTTATTGTGTAAGGCTGGGCTTTTTACCTTAGCATAGAGCAGGTCTATTTCTTTGATTTGGTTGACTAAGTCGAGTCGTTCTATACGGGCCTTTTTCTTCATATTAGCAGTGTAGGAGATAACTTGCCCCCTGAGAAAGGCTTTCAGTGTGTCCCAAATTATTAGGCTAGAAGTTTCTCCTGAGGTATTTGTTTTAAGAAACAAGGTTATTTGTTCTTTCATGAATTCCAGGAAGCTTACATCTGCCAGGAGAGTCGAATTAAAACGCCAGTGTCGTCTGGATTGAGGGACGCCTGGGGAAACTCATTGATAACACAACAGGGGTATGGTCTGATATTACTATGGTCTGGTATTCATAGGATTGGACCCATGGAGTCAACTGATTATCAATGAGAAAATAATCAATCCTAGAATAAGTGTGGTGTACCTGGGGGGGGAAAAAAAAGAGTACTCTCTTCTGTGGGGGTGTAAACAGCGCCAAACATCAGAGACACCACAGTTAGATAAAAAGGATTGAATGAAAAAAGCAGATTTACTGGCAGTGCAGGGATTCGGGGAGGATCGGTCTAACACAGGGTCCAACCAGCAGTTAAGGTCACCACCAAGTATGAGAGAGTATGAGCTCAGATCTGGCAGCAATGAGAAAGCACACTGAAAGAAATCTACATTATTAATATTGGGGCCATATGTGTTGGCCAAGACTACTTTTGTATTATAAAGTTTTCCCGAAACAAAAACATACCGGCCACTGGTATCAGAAATTACATTATGTTTCTCAAAGGGAATATTTTGGTCAGTTAGAATAGAAACGCCTCTGGCCTTAGCCTGAAAAGTGGAATGAAAGTATTCCTCTGGGTCATAAGACGAGAGTTATCCGAACCACAGAAATGTGTTTCTGGAAGAAAGACAACAGCTGCGTTATACTGCTTTATGTGTGAGAGCACCTTCCTTCTTTTCACGGGGTGGTTTAAACTTTTGAAATTCCAGCTTACAAAGTTTAAGCAACTACCCATAGTCCTGCACTAAAAATGTAAGAAAACAAGTGCAGCTGAAAGAAGACAAATAAGAGACTAAAACAGAGAGTAGAATGGTTCCGGGATCCCCCAACTTGACAAAACAACATACAACTACCCCGGCTCTGAAGGATGTCTCCCCACTCCACATCCAAGACAGCTGCTACAAGACAGCTGCTAAAGAAAAAAGCAGCAAGCTCTCCAAAACACACATTGTGTACCCTCCAGAAAAAGAAACTCTTCTTGTCTAACACTAAGAACTGACTTTAGCTCCCATAACGATGATTTTAGTAACATAACACTCCTAGATAAACGGTAAAATTTTGTTAAAGCAGTCAGCATGGAACCACAACACAACCTATAACCAACTTTGGGGACAATAGAAGCAATGAGATATGAATAGCATCCCTGCTTGTAAATAGCAGAGGAGAAGAAAAAAGAAGAGGAGTCTGTAATGCCTAAATGTGGACAAAAGTCCTTGCATATCCCAAGAGTAGGAGATAGTCAGGACAATCTACTCACAGGGCTGTCCCGCGGACAAACGTAAAGACCAGATAAACAGGCTCTTAGGGTTATTCGTTGTAACAGGCAGGTCTTCCAGGTATCTCCAAGTATCTAAGAAGGTCCTGTAACTGGTACCGATGAAGGCGTATAATTACGGGACGCGGCCTCTGTCCTGGGCCTGGCTTAGCGGCAGGTATACGGTGGGCTGTGTCAATCTCCGGGCGGGTCGGGAGCCTCTCCTTCCTGAAAACCTCACAGAGCAAGCCTGCAAAGAATTCTGTGGGACGCCCACCTTCAACACCTTCTTCGAGTCCCAGAATACACAGGTTTTGGCGCCTGCTTCGGCTTTCTAAGTCCGTAACTTAGGCAGAAGTTTAGTATTAGACTCGCTGAGGTTGGAACAAACGTTCACGAGCTCTCTAACCCGCTGGCTTAAATCGTCCGCAGCTAGCTCTAAAGAGCAGAGTTGCTGGCCATGATCTTCCACCGCAGAGCGGACTTCGTCAAACTTCGACTCCAGTAAGCTAAAAAAGATGCTTTGAAATCGCTGGCCAATGCCTCCCTGTGCTGCTCCAGAAGGGAGGAGATGGCCGCCATGTTCAGCTTAGGTGCCTCGTCCTCCTTTTCTATCGCTTTAGTGCGTTTTGAGGCCATGTTAGAGCGAGCAAAAACCAATTTTGGAACCCGAAAAACAAAACATACGCAGTTCAATAGTTTTGTTGTGAGTTGGCTGGTTTTGGGGTGGAAAAGGTAGAAAAGTTTGCGGAGCAGTCTTCTCCTCCACCTACTACATCCCTCTAGCGACCAGAAGTCCGTATGAGCTCATTTAAAATATTCTACTTTAAGTAGTTTCATATAAAGCAGTGCATCATAGTCTGTAATATCATGTTGTATGATGGCATGTGAAGGCCAGGTGCTCTAAAAATTCACTTTCCCATGAGCTCAGAAAGACGCACCTGCCCAATGATAAACAAATATTCATGGTATTCGTGGTCCCGCAGAGCTCGATCCTTGAGTTCATTTTGTTAAGCTTTTATGTTGTCAAGTAGCCTTAATTATGCACAAGTGTCTTACCATTCTTATCTTTTTTAGTCTGAAAATCCAAAAAATCTAGACTTTCTGTAGTTTCCTGTCTATAAAATGTGTCCAAATGTTGCCCTGTTGATTATGGCTTAATAAGTCCAGTCTGTCACAGGTTTTGTGGTTTGTTTGATGCAGCGTTGCAAACCTAACTCTGTTGCTCTGTTCTTTTTAGAGAGAAGAGACAGCTTTTCTTGGCAGCTTTTAAAAACAAGCTACATTAGTTCTGTCTTTTTCTAATTGTGCTGTCATGAAATGTAACAGTTAGTATTAACTGAGGTCTGTAGAGTCTGCGATGCAGCTCTTGGGTTATTTGTATTAACACACCTGAATGCTCCAGACGATCACCTTGCATGTGCTCACAATTGTAGATAATCAGTTAATTAACTGCATTTGATTAGCAGCAACTTTAAAAAATATATTTTTTAATATAAATGCTTATGTTGAGTTTTCATGCAGTCATCATCTCTCCTTTATTTTTGTATCGTCCGTTTAAAATAAACAAAGGCAACTTTTTTCCCCCTTTTATAATAAGGTAAATTTGTACAAGTATGGCTGTGCTAACTCTCATATTAAAAATAATCTTTTCCTTCCCTGTTATTTTTTTTTTCTCCAGTACACACTGGCCACAGATGCCTTTCAGCTAGGCTACACCGAGGACGGCCACTGTAAAGGTGAGGTGGAGCTTTCTCTACCCCAACCTCAGAGACTTGTCTGGAACATCCTGGCAGAGGTAGGAATGCTAGGCAAGATGTGTGTGTCTGATTAGTGTGAAACTGCCCTCACTTGTCTAAAGATATGGGCAAGTTAACTCACTGGAATCTTGTGTGCAGTTCAGGTTTATATAGTATATATGATGCATACATGTAGGTGCATGTCTTGACATCATGCAAGACCATCTTTTCCTTACAGACTCCAGCATGATGTACATCAAACATGATTTAAGTCTCACTGTTTAGGATTATTTCAATGGCCCTGCTTGTGTTGTATAATGGAAACATATTTATGTTTAAGCCAAATGATCGATATGAAACACAGAAGTCATTTAGAGTTTCTCAGTTGGGAGCTGCTGCAATGTTCAGGAAGCTTTGTAGAACTTCTTTAAATGCAAGTTTCTGCTGTCACTTTGCATTTTGAGAAAGACTTCCGGTCTCACTCCCAAACCATCAGTTGTATTCCATCTAAGCTGTGAGGTTACAGCTGAAGCTTTTTAAATGATACTTGTCATGGTGCTAAATGCTGTCAACAGGGTGGGAGGGAGGAAGATGCAATTCAGCAGTGAGGGATCAAGGACCGCGATAAGACGCTAGATGTATTCAACAACTCTGCTGCCCTCTTTACTCCAGTTGTTTTCACTCTTTTTTTTGTTTTTAATGAACTTTGTTCAAGTTTCTCTATGCTAGCAGTAAAACAGTGTTTCTGTAGTGCTCCCTCTGCCTTTGCAAGTGTTTTAATAAAGTAAAAAATATTGTAGGCCGTGGCAGCATTTACAGCTATAAAAATGTCGATCTGTGTCAGTGGAAGTGGAAACAATTGAAGGATTTCAGATGCCATTAAGCCTTCCTCTCTAAGACTTTTGGCTCCACTCTGGGACTGCAGCAGTGACTATGTTCATGAGCAGCGCGTGTCCCTTTTTTTTTTTTTTTCTTCTTCTTCTTTTTTTTTGAGATCGAAAAGGTGACGTACATCTTATTTTTTATGCCGCGATATCTCCCCCACCCACTGACATCCTGACAGAGAGGAAGCCCAGCATGTTATTCAATGGCAGGAGGTGCATGAAACTGCATCCTATTATGTATTTATTTTTAAGTAGCGTACAAAGTGCTGCCGTTGCTCTCACATTCAGGATGGAAATTAGAGTGCACAAAATAATTTGTCCTCTAAACTACTGCAGGTTAAAAGGAACTGAAAACATCACTGTAACAAGAAAGGATGGAGTGACAGGTCTTATCCTTTCCCAGCAACCAATTTAACAGCTGATTAAACAGGATAAAAAAATCAGACTAATGAACTAGTTTGTTTTGAATGCATTGTAAGTGTTTTCAATGTTGTGAAGTTACAAAACTGAACTTAAGTTTTAAATGATTTTGGCATATTTTAACTTGAATTTTGTCCACACTTTGTCTAAAATGCAACGTTTAGTAATTCCATTTTTTGTAATACCAAATAACTGATAACTGTCGTCTTATAGAAAAATCTACAATATATGGAGAGACTCCAGTTATCCCATTCAAAGTATTTGTATGAAAGTCGAGGTGGGGAAAACAACCTGTCATTCAAGCCAGCTGAACATACTGAGACAATAGACAGGGATAAGTGGATCTACTTTTGACTCTGGTTTTTGTCCCCTAACCACATCAAATGAAAGGTTTTCTTGAACTGGATGTGGGCGGCGATGAGCCTGGCAACTGTTTTACTAGTCGACCGCTCTAAAAGAAAACAAGAAAATCCCACCCCATATCAATGTATAACAGCATATTCATTTATTGGATTGGATTTAATTGGATAAATGCCTTTATTTGTAGGTTGCAGTTGCCTGCAGCTGAGATGATATGATTTATGATTTTGAACTTTAAACACCAGCATCACAAGAATTGTTTATCCATAGCTAGATGTGTAATTATGTGTAAGTATGTCAGAGTGGCCTAAAGAATTTGCAGCAGAGCCGTAATTTTTTTTTTCTGTATTTCATGGAGCAAAAATGTTTTTCTCATGGCAGCATTGTGAGGGTGATTGAAACTGGCACATCAAAGGAGTGAATGCCGTTAGCAGAATAAATTAAACTGAAGTCTATGAATGGAAATTGACAGGACTGTAAAAAGGCTGTACTGTAATTCACACATGCTAGTCCTCCAGTATTTACTTGACAACATAGTCAAGCGCAGACAGGCTGGAGAGTGATTTACTCTCACTCAAATGGAAAGTACGTGCGGATCTGTCAGCGACGTTATTGTTGCTGTGCTGTTTGGAGCACATCACTTCAGTCAGCCAAGAAGTATAGAGAAGCTCATGCTCCATTAAAATGCATGAAGGTTTATGAGTGAAGGGAAGAAGTGTAAGGATAAACTGTTATGGGAACCAAAGTGACCGGTGCTGAATTTTTATTTTCCCCAATAGTAACGCGTAACATTGCGTCTTTCAGTCCTGCTTACAGCATGACAGTAGTCCTAGATATTTAGATCTGATTAGCTTGCACAGAAACGCCATTTATTTATTCCAATAAATGGTGTTTCTCTTGAGGTTCTTTAATATTAGCTTTGCATGTCTTGATGTTCCTTTAATTATTGAAAATGAAAATGCAGTGCGGCTTGGAGGGAGCCTGGAGGGGGAGGGGATTTGAGGCGCTGTTGATTGTGCACTAGAATAGACTCTGCAGCATGAGGCTCCAGTGTTTTATGGACGATGCGTTAATTTATTAATGGCACACCTACATGTGCTCACATGCACAAAGCTCAGAGGCAAGGGAGAAGGAAAGTTGACTAGATTGGCTAAATGTTGTTGTTGTTTAAGGGTGTAGACAGATGTTATTCATTTATTTTATTTTTAATGTTGTTTTGTTTTGTTTTTTGAGAAATGCTCTGACTGCAGTTTGAATCTTACTCATTCATCCAGAAAGTGCAGAGTCAACTAGCCAAAGGGAGGAAAAGATAAAAAACAAAAAAGCCTGAAAAGTGGAATGAAAATGCTGCCCTGCCCACCGGGTCATAAACAGTGATGAAAATGTGGTGGAGAATGTGTCATATTTGTATGTACAGTACATGTCTAATTGGTTTTCAGTATCTGTATTGGTTAGTGGAAATATTAGTCAGGCATGCAGCTAGCTAAGCAAATACCCATGCTCTCATTCCGGGGACTGTGAGGTGTTTTCCTGTATTGGAAAAGTCCCACTGATGCCAAGTGTGTGAGACCCAGTTATAAAAGTGGTAAGGGAACAGGCGGGGATTTTCTTCATCTCCCTTCCACTCTTTCCTTTCATGACACAATACCACCAGTTTAGACAACTTAGAAGTGTCTTTTTCTGTGATTTTGGTTTCGTTTCGGATATGGAAAGTGTAGTGAGTTTTTTTGTTCCCCCCCACCCCTTCTGAGAATTATGTGGTATATTGGATATTGTATCATATGATGAGTAATTCTGGTTTAACTCCAACCTCCAAACTTCACCCATGTGACTTCCTGATTTACCTTTTTCTCAGTAGAAGAGAAAATAATCATGGTGACAAACTTCCTTTCTGTAGCATACAGCTCAAAGATCCAGCTACTTTACATCATTACATGATTACATGAAAACATCCCAGCTGTAGTAGAGCAACAATAAGTATCAGGTAATACTGCATTATAATTTTCTGAGATCATCTGTTGGCACTCAGTCTTCATTTGGACTGGTACTTTTTTGTTGACTTTCCTTTTAATCTAAAAATAAAATTTGAAATGCAAATGAAAAATAATTATTACTAACTTAACGATTACCTCGTCTTGATGCATTCTCAATCATCCAGGAAAGTAAATCTCCAAAAGTTGATTCTGTTCATCTGGACGTAGCGTTTTGTGGGAGAAACATTTCGTCACTCATCCAAGTGACTTCTTCAGTCTCAGCTGACTGCAGGTTTCCCCAATCTTATAAACAGTACATTTGCATAACGACTGAAACCAGCCCACTGAAGGAACAATGGGCTGGGAGGTCGGTTCCTTAATCTTAATTATGCAAATTCTCATGACCATTGATCAACAACCACTGACCAAAACCCACTAATCAAAGACCACTGATCAATGGCCATGAGTACCATTCACAGAGAGTTGGGGAATGGCTGCAATCACAGCATGAAGATCTAATAATATAGCATAGATTTCTTTAATCACCCCTCTCTTATGAATGTTTATATTAATAATTTTATCCAAAGAAGTTTCCTCAGGTAGTTCCGGAAATGAAGGAAATCGACTC
>VUQG01019995.1:0-10951 GCA_015106755.1 Etia nguti
GATTGAGATATGTGTGTATATATATATATATATATATATATATATATATATATATATATATGTATTGTTTTTTCCTCCACCCTTTTTTTTTTTTTTTTTTTTTTTTTTTTTTTGTTTTTTTTTCTTTTTAAATTTTTTTTTTTTTTTTTTTTTTTTTGCACTTGTACCAAACCCCAACACACGGGTTTGTAACTCACTGATTTATTCTGAGAGCTATCCTTAACATAATGACTCGTGTTTTTGACACTTCAAGATTTTTCTTCACAGTGAACAGTTACAGCAGTTTGACTTCTATGGCGACTAGCATTTTTTATTATAAAAATCTACAAAAGCACTGAGATTATTTATTTTTACCTGTTTTCTGCATTTACCATAAACGGCATAAAACAAGGATTTAGCTACCAGGTTGGAAAAATGAAGCTAATGCCGATGTGCCATAAAGCTGCATTCTGCAAAGCCACCAGGTGGCGATAGCTGTGGTCACAAACAAACATTCAGTCGTGTACAAGTCTATGAGAAAACCTTACTTACTTAACCTTTATAAACACTTTCCAAATGAGTTCATGGGGTCTGTCACTCATTCCAGGTCATACTGAAAACTAAATAAAAAATATATAAACAAATGAAATAACTGTGTTTTAAAATGAAGGATTATTTTTGCTCTTTGGCTAAGGACTTGTAACTGACAAATCTTTAGCCAAAGACCAAGAGGTCTGACAGTCAGACCCACCTTTCATCGCATTAGGTGTTTTGAAACCAAGATGAAAACACTAATCTCTAGGCTTCAAAACAGAACTTCAAAAACCAGGCAACGACATCACAGTAACATCCATCTTTCATACTAGCTGTGGCATTAGTGTATGACATACCATTGTTTCACAATGGACTGAAGTTGTCTATGTGAGGGCTGTGAATGATAAGCAGTGCTACTTTATAATTTTCCAGCTTCGGTTTAAAATCAGATGGATTCATTTTTTGAAAGTAATACTTTTAGATCACCTTATTTTGGAATTACCACTAATTTACTGTCTTTTCATGCTGCCGTTTTGATCTTTAATGGTGTTTTTTGTGCTTTGACTATGTAAACTCTGCTGTCGCTCCCTTCCCTGTCCTGGCCCGCTTTTTTACCAAATCGGCATTTCACCGACACATCATCCCCATCGAGCACCATGCAGTTGGGATTTTAGAGGACTGCAGAAAAGCACGGTTGCCTTGGCTGAAAACCCCTATCTGTAGGGAAATACCTCCACAAACAGATACAATCGCTCTGCTATAAATTAAGCATGACACAGGTTAACACACTGTCAGATCAGGCAATAGTCCTGTCTTTAATACAAACAAGCGAAGAGATGGCTAAACTAAATCCATGCAGGAAAAACGTCAGGCAGACAAGACAAGTCAGGTAGTCTTTTATTAACTCCAGCCAGGGCCATATGTGGGCCCAGTAGCAGGGGAACCAAAGGTGCGGTGGGATTTGGGGTTCCTGCTTCTAGACCCCGGTGACCTAAGACGTGTCTCTCTCACCTAGAAAATCATCATCAACCTGGTCTTGAACCGTTCTGTTTTGCTTCTTATTACTGACACACTTGTGTTGCTCTATTTTATTTAAATATTAACTGGAGCTGCTGTTACACAAGCAAGAACAATAGTGAAAAGAATTGCTCATAATGAGGTTGGTTATGAGCACATTTACTTCCCCCGATGGTTGAGTTAATAACTTCTTTTGTTATTTTAACTATTGTATTCTTACCGTAATATTTTCCTATGCTTTATGCACATCATACATGCATGAATGGCATATGAGGGACATTTTATGCAGCTTGCAAAGTTGTTTTTCTGCACACATAGTCAAATATGTGGGTTTCTCATAGATGTCCGCACATGTGTATTTTTCATGCATGCTGTTGTTTTCATTGCTCACTTCTGTGTGCATGTGCGTGTGTGTGTTTATGGGCCACTGCAGCCCTCTTTATAAACACATCAGCTGGGCTGACAGTGCACAGCGGGAGGGAAAGAGAGCCTTGAGACAGCCTGAGACAGAGGTCTCATAAAAAATCACTTCTAATTTATTTCCCTCCAAATTGGAAAGTGCACGCTCACACCTGACTAAATCATCACGCGTCAACTGGAGACGGCCCCCCACTGCACGCTGACGAAACCTGATCTCAGTTTTACCGCTCAGGCCAAAGCCAGGCCTGCCAGGGAAACACAGCATCACGCCGCATACATACACAGTTCTTAATGGCTTTTGCAGATGTGTTGTTCCTGATAGCCCCTCTCGCCTTGATCCCTAGTTCTCTCTACTTCCCTGCACACTTGATCTGACCCACACTAGCAATCAAACCAATCACAATTTTTTTCATTTGTGGTTTATGTAGCCTCCATGTGACCTCTTGCTTTTTGCCACCCTCTCCAGTCCAGCCTTTTGCTTCTTTGTATGATTTTACCAGTTTATTTTTCACCTCTCTTCTTCCAACTCTATCACATATCGGTTCAATGCAAGGCCTGAGCTAAGGATTCCTGCAGACCTACCTCCCACTCTAAGTGACTACCATTCAATTTTTCTCTTTGTCCATTTGTTATTATGAATCTCATTACATCTTTCCTGTTGTCCAAGATAGATTGGCTATGTTCTAGCATGGCTGCCATAAACCTAACACTTCTCAAACAGCAGGGTTGGAGGGGTAGAGGCCAAGGAAATATGTGCATGCATTTGGGTCTGTGACATATAATGTGTTTCTACACAAGCATCCACAGATGCAACCCCACTGGTAGGTCACGGGCCCAAAGGGTAAAATAAAGCCTGTTTAATATATGACATACTAACTAACACATCCACTCTCATTGCAGCTCGTGCACTATATGTTCATATCCAGTATCTGATCACACTTCAACTCGTAATATTTTTACATTTGCCTAATAGAAAATCAATGCATGTAAAGATTTTAGTTTTAGCTTTAGCATCTTTCATTTTACTCATGCCATGGTCACATTTACTGCTACCTCCTGTAATCCAGAAACGAATCAAAAAGAGATGGAAACAGAACCCAAATAATTAAAGCTATAGCTGAACTGAGTTCAGATAAGAAGCATTTTGGGCATGCTTTTGGGTTTGTATGCAAAAGTTTACCTCTTTAAAATGAATTTATTACAACCTGCAACTAGAAACAACAAACCAATCGGTTCAGGGTTACTTTAATGTATTTAGTCATGCAGGAGGATGTGCAGCTAATAAATCTGCACCCACTGTGTGATGCTATCATGTCATCATGGCCCTAAATCTCTGAGGAATCTTTCCACCAGCTTGTTGAATCTATGGCACGAAGAACTGAGGTGGTAAAAAGGGGATCCAACCCAGTACTGGCAACATGTTACTAATGAAGTGACCACTGAATGTATATTTGGTTTTAATATGAAAAAAAAAGTAAATATGCAAAGAATTCAAAATGATTTTGCTTTACATTAAAAATATTGATACTTTAAAATAAATATTTAGAAAACTGATGACACAAATGTCAACAAATACTAACTATGAAAATGTCTAAATTCCTACCAATTATTCTAAAATAAAAAATTAAAAATAAATCCAAAAGTATCTGGCTCTCAAAGAACCCGCTCCACACATTCATAAAAATCAATGAAATATTTTACTTACTGTTTTTTCCAGGTGTAGAGATGTGTGTGGCACAAAAGCAGCTGGAAATAGCAGAAGATGAAACGGTCCCATTAACTTTTCCGGATTACCTTTGTCCCTCACGAGCTCCCATCGTCTAAACTCCCCTTTTCGGGGGATTCAGTTCATTTAAAGTCATCCTGGGTTCTTCTAACTTTAAATCCATTATGGCTTGGCGCTCAAAATCCTCTGTAATTTGCTTCACACACAAACTAACGGTAGCTTGATTGCACTGTGACCAAACTAAGAGAATTTTTATGCGCCTAGCTAAAGATACGTACTTTCACTTTAGCTCAAACTTTGGCCGTGTACGGACAAACGGGTTCACAATAATTAATTGAAATCTTAAGAGTTGTCTTCTTTTTTTGGCTCTGCCCTCATCGATTGCTAATCACGTGGTCATAACTTACTAAACACGACCCATCACACTTACAGGCATAATATTTGTGTTTGTTTTTTTGTATTTATTTGTTTGGTTTTTTGTTTCCCCCCATCGAGGAACCCATAACTTTCCTCTATGTACACCACGTGTTGTTCTACTGGACACCTCTAACTGTAACTGAGGTCAGTTTGTGTTTCCTACCAGTCGAGTTCATGTTTTTGTGTATTACTGTCTTTATTCAACTGTTTTTATTTGTGAAAATTTAGCTAAATTATCATAAATATTGCTAAATTTTTCAAACCTGCATCACTTTTGTCTCCCACTTCTGGTAGTTCAAGTAGTCACAAAGACATGTCCCCGATAAACCTTTAATGAGGAAGAACCACATCAGTGGTGTTTCATGTCTTTCCTGCCTTTTATTTCTTTAGACTGTAGTCCTTCCGAATGTCAGGTTTCTTTTTCATGTGAACGATTTTAATTCTTTACCTTCTAGGATTTCTTCATAGGCTACACAATGCTACCGTTTTGTGTCTGAGATCACATACTATATGCACTATATATCCAGTATGTTCACCACTGTTCAAAATACTCAGTAGTGTGTGTTTTGTTGGTTGCACCACTAGATTGTAATACAATTAATTCATGAGCTTCACAGTTAGAGACCTGCTGTCATGGTAACCTGACCTTGTTTGAGATTGGCCAAGTACAGACAAAGATTAAAAAAATATTATATTACATGGGACAAAAAGAAACGTTTTTGTTTTTTTATTTTTAAATACCTAAGTTGAAGAGTTACTGATGTTAGATCTCAGCTGCCTTTGTCACTGTCAAGCAATGGCCTTGCATTATGGGATATTTATGTTGGCCTGCTGTCCTGTTCTTGCATACTTTTTATTACCCCAGAAATACTTGGCATACTTTTCTCAAACACTACATTAGCATACTAAATAGCAAGTCAGTATGTCATTTTTGACCCAGCACCAGTTCCTGTGGCCAAATCTGTCTTTGTTACTATGGTTGCTTCCCTAGCTATCATCTGCACCAAAACACATATGGCAGTTGTTTTGCTGAATCTTCAGTCTGCATAACCCACCGTGGTTGACTGACCAGTCATGCGTGTGTGTTCCAAACACAGATTTGACCTCCATCTGCCCACCACAAATACCGTCCCCCCTCATTATATAATGAAGACTGTGGCTAAGGAGTTGCAAACCAAACAAAACAGCAAATCTCAACATGTCATGTAAAAACAAAAAGTGGTGAGAGAGAATGAGGCAGGGGAAAAAAACAGTTCACTCATATACAAATAGGCCTAGAAGTGCAGATCTCCACACAACATAGGCTTACGTTAAAAATAGCCAATCACACATTAAAGGGCAGACAAATGAGCAGCATGGTAACATACATAATATTTGTTGGTCTTTACTGATGGCATTGGTTTGTGTTTTTTCTCCTTTATTTGTCATTGTGCTGCCTATTTGCCCTGAATAGTAAAATGAAAAACATGGTGTCCTTCAACCTTAAGATAAAAGCAAAGACTATAGTTAATATTAATCATAAAGCTGAAAATGATTGTTTAGGTAAATGATATTTTTTAAACACACTAATCACACTTAATCTAACAGCTACCTTACCTCATTGTGGCCAGCAATACCCATTTAGAGCATACATGAACATCTTGCTGAAGTCCTCTCTCCCACTAGCTGACTCAGTTGAAATATTCATTGGTGTTTTGTTCTGAAATGTTTTTAAAACCTGCCTAACTTCAAAGATGCTTAAATGTTGATTCTCAGTGGAACTGATAGTACTAGTAGCAGCAACTCTTAGACTGTTTGACATCCTTTTTCAGCACAATAATAATTTCTAGTCATCTCTATCTCCCGATCCTCTTGTCAGAAATGAGTAACTGTATTTCTACCGTCTTTGTGGCCAGGTGTTCAATTCTATGTAATCCATAGCTGCATAATCCAGACAGATCAACTTGAGTCCTTCCTCAGCTTTTGCTGGCACCGCTACAGATTCATTTCACTGGAAAGTCCTGCAAAGTTATTTTACTTTTATCCAATTGTACTTTATTTTGACTAGGCATTCAGGAATGGGAATTGTGTATCAGTTGCTTTTCTCATCATTGGAATGTTATTCTGACAGTTGCACATTGCAAACTCATAGCAGCTGAGGTTTTGTACACCTGGTTTACCTCTTTTTAAGGCTGCATTCAGACTACCTCAGAGATAAACAATCAGCAAACCTGCGGAAGCCTACATTTTCTTATTTAGAAAACTGACCAGGAATCATTAGGAAAGTGAGAAAGAATCACACCTGTAAACAGATTAGCAATACAATTTTGAAAATAATCACCCCTAATACTAACTGATAATCCCTTCGATTCACTTAACATGCTGTAAGTTAAGACTGAAATGTAAATAAAGTACAACTTATTAGTGAAGTCATATTATATAAATGTAAAGAGCATTCTAAAAATATGACTTAATTTATTATGACATTATATTGTTTGTTAACAACAACCATCAAGTCAATTTATTTATAAGCACTTTGAAAAACAACAAACATCCACCAAAATCCTGAGGTAAAGGAATAAAACCATAAGATCAGTAAAACACCATAATAAGAAAAAAGTCATTCCTTTTATTAAAAAAAAAAGAAATACTCATTTGAGTTTTAATGCCAAGGTGTAAAAATTAGTTTTCAAATAGGATTTGATGATGGCGAGTGTTGGTGAGCTTCTAATTTGAAGGTGCAAACTGTTCTAAAGTTTAGGCGCAGCTATAACAAGGGCTAAATCTCTTCTGCGCTCCTCTTTCATCTGCTTTCTGGTACAATGAGAAGCATCTGGTCAGTTGACCTTAATGATCTTTTGGGACTGGGCATAGTTAAAAGATCAGAAAGCTAAAGAGATGCTAACCCATTTAGTGACTCTTAAAAACAAACAATAAATCTTAAAATCAACTCCAAAGTGTACTGGGAGCCAGTGTGAAGAAGGCAAAACAGAGCGAATATAGTCTTGTTTGTGTGTGCCTTTCAGGAGTATAGTTGTCGCATTTTGAACAAGCTTTAGATGAGAAAGCAAATCACCTTTAAAGGAACAGTGAGGGTCAGGAACTCCGAATAGTACCACTTGTCTTTTTGGTTGATTCAGGTTCAAAAGGTTTAGCACCATCAATGATTTTATGTTTGCAAGACAGTCGGGCATGATTTTCAAAGTGGTTGTGGTATTCTTTTTAAGAGGAACATAATTTTGTGAATCACTGGGATAACACTGAAATGAAATTCCAATTTTTCTGGAAAATTGAACCTAATGGGAGCATGTAGAGCAGTGGTGTCCAAACCCAGGCCTCGAGGGCCGGTGTCCTGCAGGTTTTAGATGTGTCCTTGATCCATCACAGCTGATTTAAATGGCTAAATTACCTCCTCAACATGTCTTGAAGTTCTCCAGAGGCCTGGTAATGAACTAATCATTTGATTCAGGTGTGTAGACCCAAGGTGAGATCTAAAACCTGCAGGACACTGGCCCTCAAGCCCTGGAGTTGGCCAAGCCTGATGTAGAGTGAAAAGAACAGGACCAAGAATTGCTCCTTGGGGGACCCCTGTCTGTGAGGGTAGCAGGTGTTAGCGAAAAGCCACCTAAACTGATAGAAAACCTTCTGCCTGTTAAGTAAGATCTAAAAAATTTGAGAGCGGCCGCTTTAAGACCCACACAGCTCTCCAGTCTAGAGATTAGGATACCATGATCCACTGTATCAAATGCACAACTCAGGTCCTAGGTCAAATGCTCACTCAGGTCAAACATATGAAAAATGTTATTACATGTGTGCTTCCACTGAGATATACCAGTAGTCCAAACCAATATGCTGTTATATATAGGCCTGTGTTATCTTTTAGCATCAGTGGTTTTGGACTTGAAATTAAATTTGCATTGACGCATTGTACACATGGATGCGGACAAGTTTTCCTTCCCATTTATCACCAACTGGTAGCGATGTAGAGCACCAGAAGAGAGACTGAGCAACCTACAGACCAATTCCCTGTCCTCTCATATCCTGCTGGGCCACAGAGGCCAGTTTGTAGGTGAACCTCTGAACTTCATTACATAATGACAGGGGAAGTCATCCGTCAGTGCAGTGAAGTGTGATGGACCACAGCTATGTCCCCCTTTTTCTCTCCCTCTGTGAGGAAGCCGTCGCTCCAGTGTGTGAGGGTGACAGCGCAATGAGTCTGAAGTGTTTGTGTAAGCCTAAATCAGTTTGAGAGAGAGTCTGGGGAAGCAATCCAGGGGGCTCAAAAGCGCATGTGTGTGCGTCCCTCCCTAATGATTTATTGTGACAAATGATCGGCCATAAACAAACAGCAAGCAAGCCACCCGCCTGTCCACACAAACAAACAAACAAGCAGAGGAGACGGACAAACAGGCCGTCAGGCAGAGTGATGGCAGAGTTTAAGATGATCAATCAAAGTTTCGACAGGCAGGGATGAGTGAGTTCAGTTGGTTGTGATAAACGATTAAGAGCGCACAGTTGTTTGCGTGCTCATGCATGCCTGCACACCGGCCGGTATTCATAAGTGTGTGAACATGTGTTTTTGGCATGAATTTAAAAGTATGTGCCGTTGCCAGTCTGGCCATCATGAGTGCGTATGCGTGTGTTTCACAGAGAGCAAGTGTGTGCGATGTAACCCAAGCCAGAGCGGCACAACACAGCAGCCTGTTCAAAGGCCTGTTTGTATTATTACAGCTTGTGCAGCTGCTCGGTACAGACAAACAAGGCTTAGAGCTCTGAGCTACAAAACACAGACCTCCCACCCCATTGCAGAAACCCCTGTGGTCCAGCCCAGCCCAGCATTGTGGTTCAGAAATGGACAAACAAACGCCTGCGTAGATAAACTGCCAGGCATGAGGGGAAGTTTGCTGGAAAGCAGTGAAGAAGGAATGCCAATTCAGATCACCATTGAAAGCAGTGTCCATCCTTGGTTTTGTGCTTTCCGTGACTTGTGGAAAAAAATTGGCCATCTGAGACATTTCTACTGAATTTCCTCTGCACAGGCTCCACAGTCTTAACTCCAATGTGCTTTTGTTCTGTGAATAAAGGCGTTTCCATGATGCACAGCTTTGTTTCCAAATGATGTTGTTTATTTCTTTAAAGTAGATATGGTATACTTAAGTTAACATTTATGTAAGGAGGGCCCCTCCGTGCGGCATTCTCTCCCCGTGAACCGTCTGGAAAGTGCCTATACATTTCTACGACGCAGTGTAATGCGTAACGTTAGCTCCTGTCAAAATATTGAGTCTCCATTTCACATTTGCTTTTTAAATCTCACATACTACTCTGAGCAATCACCCTAAAAACAAAATATTGCTTTATATACACAGGGATCAACTTAGAAAGCTGATGAAAATTAATGCCTGTGTTTTTAGTGCAGACTTTTTTTTCCGGCAATATTTCTTCACTGTGTGTACTCAGTGTGCACTTAGTTGCCCTCTGAACAGCTCTCTCCTCTGGAGATCACCACAAATGGATCTGATTGTGGTGATTAAGATCAGAGTAAGCTAACACTCTTGCTCTCCTCTCGTGCCTCTTGCTCCCTCACCTTCACTTGTCCTCTATTCTGTTCACCTTATTCCATGCCTATGTTTACTCCCCTGCACCCTCTGTCCTCATCACTCGTCTGCCTCACTTCTCCATTCCTCATCTATCCCGTTCTCTTCCTCCTCCTCTCTCCTTGTGTTCCTGCTCCCTCTCTGACTCAGGGTCCCTGTGTGCCTGTATGTAACATCAGTAAAGCTGTCAGGCAGCCAGGCCAAGGTAAACAGCCCAGCACCGGGTTCAGGGGTGATGGGGGCCGAGATGTTTTTCCTCAGGAACCAAGGGACCCCTGGAGGCTTCTGGCTGGGGCCAGGGAGGGGCCAAGGGGGGGAAGATGATCCCCTAAGTTGCCCCCCAAAAGAACGCACACTAACCAGTCTATCTTTTTTTTTCTCTTCCAGTCGTGATCTTCTGCCTTTTGTCTCTTTCCTCCTCATCGCTCTGTTTGTGGTTCTCTCATTCTGCATCTCTCTGCGTTCCTGTGTTGGCATCTGTGTACACACAGCCCTTCAGCAGCATCTGCTTCACACATATACAGTCATTCATCATCACTCTTATACACACTTTCATTCACAGTCTTTTCCCCAAAGCATTCCTCTGCTGGAACAAAGAAGACATGCACATGTGTGTACCTTTAAATTTTCCTGAATACGTACAGTATGCAGCACCTGGGAGAGGTGAAATCAGGAAAAAAATAAGGCGTTTATTTCAGAATGCAAGCCAGTTAAAGTGAAACAAAAGGGTATTTTAACTTGATGTGCTTCTGGAAATATTCAGTAAATCCATTATGTCAGGAGGTAAAGGGGGAAACTGAGGAAGAAAAGAAGAGAAAGAGGATAAGGAAGGATGTCAAGAGGAGAGAAAGGGACACTGCAAAGGGAGAGAAAGAAAATATAGAGAAGGGGTGGGAAGGAGGAAAGGGGAATAGGGAAAGGATAGAAAGAGATAGGTGTGAAGTGATATCCCTCACCCAGGCGTGACCCCTCTCAGCCCCAGTGCTGCTCTGTCTGAGTGAAGCAGACGGCCCAGAGAAGGAGAGAGAGATGGGGAAAATCCAGAGGTTGCAAATCAGAGCCAGCACTAAAAGCACAGCAACTGGGAACAAGTAGACAGAAAGCTGGGGAAGAAAAGAGAAAGGGATTGCTGGAAGTTGAAGAAGAGTGTGTGAGTGTGAGTGTGTGTGTGTGTGTGTGGGGGGGGGGGGGGGCAGAATATGAGTTTAAAGGAAGATGTCAAAGAAGAAATGCAAAAGGCAGAGGGGAAAATTGTTGAATGAGGATGGGAGCTGGTCGGGCCAAG
>VUQG01019996.1:0-13257 GCA_015106755.1 Etia nguti
AAATATTTGTTTCTGTCAGTCAAACAAGACACCTCTGAATCAACGATCGCCCACTCACTTGCCTTTGATTTACAGAGTTGACAAAGACGTAGTAATGTTTTTCACTTTTTCTTTTGGTGAGAATTGCCTGTGTCATTTTGAAGATGATTTACAGCCATTGCAATTAATCTAATTCTAAGGGAGATCTAATTTATAGCAACACTTTGCATTAACCTACTATATAAAACATACCAGACATGAACACATCACTTAAATAACATTTACATTTGATCCGTTCAGTCTATGATCATAGCTTCTTGGTATCCAACCAGGACCCGTTTTCAGTCAGGCATACAGCCCCACCTGTGCAATACTGTTTGCTGGGATGAAATACACTGAGGTTTACAGACCAACATACATATCCACTTATGAACTCAAAGGAACTGATCATTAATCTCTCTGGTTGTATTCTGCCAGACGTTGATGATGTGTTGTCTGCAATGACATCCAATCACAATTGTAATCTGCTGTAACCAAGGTGATTTAAAGCTAGACACTACCTTTGAACTCTGTGTAGGGACAAACTGTTACCTTTTTACACCTACCATTTCAAATTAACATGTGGTAAGTGACTGATCCAAAACTGTAGATTGTGGGGTTGATTAGCACTCTTAACTGTAGCCAGTGGGCACATTAATAACCTGAAAAAGTAACCAATTATCAGCACATGTGAAGTTGATTTCTAATATCAGTAACTCTGAATGTAAATACTTTACATCCTCACCATTAGAACAGAACACCATAAAACTGCATGATCCGATCATTCAGAAGATAAAGTGAGGTGATTTAATTACACCATTTAACAGTAAGCAATGTAAAGTGATGGATGTAATGCACTGAATGGAAACACAACTAAAGTAATCAAAGAAAAAGTAGGCTCCATAGACTACAGTATGCTCAGTATTCTTTTTTTTTTTTTTCTGTGATACTGTGCAGCTCATTAAGTCAGAACAGTTCTTCTTGAACCAAACAGCAGCGAGACAAACTGCAGTGATGATGGGGTGACTTGTGATGATGTGTCTAAAAAAAATAAAAAATAAAATAAATAAATAAAAAATCTCACACTGTGTCCACAGATAGTGGCTAATGGGAAAACTTCTAGGACAGTATGACAGCACCCACTGTGATTTTACTGGAAGATAGGGACATTTTCTGGTACACAGCTGGACGGCATACACTCAAATAAAACTCCTTTTGGAAACCCTCTGTCAAACGAAAAAAAATCTCCCACCTCATTCACATTCTCGTTGCATTGACAGTGCACTTTATCACTGCAGTACTGATATTTACATTAGACTTTGCTTTTAACGTGGGTTTTCATGTGGACGAGAAGTCTTGCGAGAATTCAAAGTCTGTTTAGATACCGACAAACTGAATTATCTCTGAAAACAGGCAATCAAAATTTACAAGGATATTTATACAGTCTGTTAAAAAATGGTTCCTGCGCTACAGACGACTATGTAGTAGCGAAATAATTCGACTAGAAGAAAGAAAAAAGATCTGTATAAAGTGATTTTCACCCTTGAGTGTTGAAAGTGGGTAGAAACAGTTTTGTGCCACCAAATAATGAGGAAAAATACATGTGCTGGCAAATCCGACTAATTAATGTGGAAATCAGGATTATATGAGTAATCTAAAGTGTATTAAGTGTCAGCAGAGTAGTTTGTGATGTAAGACAGTTTGCAACTTTAAGGCGTGCCTGTTGGGACCTGGTGGGGAATAAATGGAATTCATGTTTGCATACATTGCTGCTGTGAAGTTTTAATAGCAGAGTGCCGAGCTGATTACACATTGGCTGCTACAAGAGAGAAGCCATTAGCATTGTTCTGCAGCTGTCGGAAACTCTTATCCAATAGCTAGTAGTCAGGAAGATACTTGTTCATCAGATCCTCGGAGAGCCATTGCCAACAACATTACTGTCTACACAGGTCATTGAATGTGCCACACAAGGCTTTAAGATCTTGGCCTTGAAAGATGGCTGCGATCAATAAGGTGTCACTTGGTCGTTTAGGGAGGAGTGAGATCTGAATGTGAGAGCCTGAACTTCTGGATGGAGGAATAAAAACCTTCTCCTCCCTTGATATCCACGCCACTGCTGCTGGGTGTCGACATTTGTTGCTGCATACATTATCTGTGAAATATTCAGTGACAAATGGATTCTCAATCTGCGCTATTTGTATAAAGCTGCAGATGAAGTCAACAATGGCTTTGACCTTGTGTCATGCTGAATCCCCCCCCAGGCAGATTCCCCTCTTTTTTTGTTTATTATGCTCAACCCGAGGATTTACTGCTGGGGCAAAGAGTAATTGTGCATATAATGTCAAGGACTGTTGTCAGTATCCATAGATCATACCCACATATGGTATACATGGCTCTGTTAGATATATATGCCTCCATGAAATATACATGACCACGGTGAGCATGCAAAGCCCGTGGCTGTAACAGGATTAGAAAGCTTAAGCTGCAATTCACCTTTGTCCTACAGAACCATGAGGAAAACATCTGTGACTGTCTTGATTTATTTGACTCACCTTTTGCTGAAAAAAGGGTCACCATTTGTATAAATTGATTTAAGTAGTGATTTTACAAAAAAAGTAATTTTAGTTTTGAAAATTAAGTAAGATCCCAGCCTTATAATGGACGATGCCTGATTACAAAAGTTGCTTGCTTGCAAATAATTGTTAAAAACAAAAATTCAAGAGAACTTAGACCACAATTGCTGTTCTTGGATTCTGTAGGACTTTACAACAAAATCCTTAAAATTTGAATTTGAAGATTTTGAAGGTTTAAAACTGATGTTTTTGTGCCTCGGTCTCTCTGTGTCTGATGTGGACAATCAACAGAAAGAGTTGATTTTGTTTCGGAGGAGAGAATGTGCTTGAGAGCGAACGGGTTCCCTATTATCAGGGGATGAGAGTGCTAATAAAACACAGGAGCTGCAGGGGTCCGGAGGTCAGATGCACATATAATGAATGGAGAAATTTAACTCATCCAATTATAGAGAGCCAAGGCAAAAATCCATACTGTTACTCTGGGCAGAGAGCCCAAATGCAAAACTAATAATATCAGGCAAAGCCCCAGCTTTGTGTAACGCGAGCTTGTGTCTAGTGTATGAGCTTGTACTCACACTATAGTGTCACAAAACATTTTGTGAATTCAATTTCTGCAGCAGCTGCTTACAAGAACTTCTCATTTGGAGGTGCTTTAATTTTCTGTTGGCGTGTTGCAAACTTAACTAAGAGGTCAAAAAGTAAGAGTGTACTAACAGCTGATGGTTTATGCTGTGGATCATGGCCATTACTACTATACAGTCTAACCAACAGTTTCCATAAGTCACACTGTTTATGTAAAACCTGGGAAAACCTGCTGTTCTGTTTGTAGTTATCAGTTATTCAGACTTTCGGCTAATGCATTTACTCTGCAGCTGTCCGATCAAAAATTAGATCCTAATTCAGTTTCTGCAGAAATATGTTAGCAATTATGATTCTCGCTTTGCCTTGATGTCAGCATGTATACCTTCAGAATACAAACACAAAGATGTGCGCAGACCTTTGACTTAATGACCGGCCATGTAAACAAAGCCTCAAAAAGGGCAAGCTCGTTATTGAGGAAACAGTCTGATTGAATGAGCAGCACACTGATTAAATGATTAAATGTATTTGTCCTGAGAATAAAAGGGAAAGACAGAGGAATTAAAATCACACTCTGATTAATTTTTCCACTTTTTACATTTTTTTTTTAATTTTTAATTTTTTTATTGGGGAGCCATACCCCCTTGGAGGCAAAGTCATTAGGCCTTATACATAACCATCGCTGCCACATTAAAATCACATTACACAACAACGATAATCATTGCATTCAATTACACGTGGTAATAAATACCCGACACCATCTCCAGTAAATCCATTAGCCTGGGAGACACACACAACACGTGCGCACACACTCACAAATAAGGCAGCAGCCATAAAGCCATCTCAGTGTTTGGACCCCTGGTTTTGCAGATAGTTCTGTGCTGTGCTACCAGTGACATCAGCTGTTTGCATTGTCTGCAATGTTTACAGTCGCATTACACATTCAAAGCACATACACTGTTATAAAACTATTTTTTGTATAAGGAAAGATGCAGAGGGGAGGCTCAGAAATGGAATAAAAAAAAAAACCTGATTCAATAAAGGTCAACAGCTTGAATTTAAAAGACATATACAAAACGCTTCAGTCCACTTGAGACGACCATTATTTACTGCAGCTACATAACAGACTGCTTCTGTATTATACTTAAAAAATTATATATTTTGTATATATTCAAAAGTCTCACCCTTCAAGACTCTAAATAAGTGATATATAAATAGAAAGGCTGCTCAGTAGCATTCAGATTAGCTGTTCTCCTGTCACACTCAAATGATGAGAGAACAAATATGTTTTTAGCCTCAGTGATTAATCCATGTGTGGATGCGTGGTCTGAGGCTAACACACGCAGCAGGCTGCTGTACCTGTTCTAGTGTTATTAGCAAGAAACTAACACTGCCTTAAAAATAGAGCCTAATCAGAAAGACCCATTATATAGCCTACATAGGGAAAATACTAGAGAATCACACACACGCACACACACCCAAACACTCTACTTGGTGCATTTCATTTTCATATCTCCTGCCCCGAACCGCTCAATATTCTTCCTCCACCCCCTCACCTTAACAAAGCTCATCCTACATCTATCTGCCTCTCTCTTTCTCGCTCTCTCTTTGGCTTCAGCCCACCTCTCTCCCCTCTTTGCTTGATGGCAGCCTCACTTGTAATTAACTGTTATGTGGGGGATTGATTGAGGACAGCTTAGCATTGACCAGCTTCATTATGGAGTCCCTTCAAAGTGGGATTCTGGGCCTGCCAATACTCCTGAGTTTATTTCAGTGAAGGGATCAATAGCTAGCGCATTAAAAGCTTTATTTGGGCTTTGTCCGCCCCTTGAGTACCTTTGCCCTGGTTGCTCTGTGGATCCCACTGGTACCACCACGATGGCTTCTTCGAAGGGTGAGAAGGCAGCATGACCGTCTTGCTTGTATTATGCTGCTGGCGTGGAATCTAACAAGCTTGCAGTTTGTTTGGCTTCATGTCTATAGTGCTCTTTCTTTTGTGGAAATTCTGTGGATTCTTTGATGCGGACTGATAAACATTTCTTCTGCATTCAGTGTGACTGCATAATTTCGAAACAATTTTTAGCACTTATCCAGATGTTGTGATATGTGACAGTTAGTCACTGCAGTGCAGAAACCCTGCGATGTTTCCACTCTGTCAGCGGAGTACAACGGGAGCAACCCGGCACTCTTTTTCAAAGCTTACTCTACAAACAGCATGCTACAACGCTCCTCCATGAAAGCATATACACATTGAGGTGTCTGCGGACTTTCTCTCTGAGATGCACACACACACATACAGACAAACACACACACACACACACACACACGGGGTGGCCCTCTGATGAGATATCATTTTGTCATTTAGCATGCTGTGTTACAAGATGTATCTCCCCTGCCAAAGCATCAGCAGCAATCCCAGCTCTGTCCTTGTCTGGTGTTTCCCTCAAGGCTACACACACCGCTGAGGAGCCACACACCCAGGGAGACGGAAGGAGCACGGCTGCCACGTTATAAATGACTCCAAGAATCTTTCTCTTTCTTTCTCCTTTGTACTTACTTGTACACTTGCTTTTTTTTTCTACGCATCTCACACACACACACAAACCATTCAGGCTCACATACAAAGACACACACCAGTTGCCAGCAGAAACTATTACACAGACATTCTCTCTGTGTGCCACGTGCACAAAAATGATGACCTTGCCCTGAAGCTTTTGTTCTTTACCTCTTTTGCCTCTCTGAAATGGATCTAACAAGTGAAATGCAGGTTGTCCTTTTCCTTTACCTTACTCTGTGGAAATAATCCTCACACAGCAGTATAGCTTCTGCCTCCATGACAGAATTTTCTCTCATTACTAGCTCTTTTTCCCCCAGCTCCAGTTAAGTAATATTCTTTAGAAAGTGAGATATTGTGCCGTCGAAGTCCTACAGTACCTCACCGACTCCACGGTTGGTCCCTCTTTGCTTCTACAGAACTAATGGCCTGCGGACTCAGCACCGGGGTGGCAGAAAGATGAATAAAAAAACTCACAAACGTATCCCACCAATACCCTGGACAGTGGTGGTGACACTTAAATAATAAACAGTGCTTAGTGCTTTAAAGATATTTTTTTCCTGGCTGCGTGGGGTTGAGGTCAACTCATTAGCAGTGGGGAAAACAAAGAAAGCACATACACACTGGCACACACACCTACCCACACATACACACACAGAAACATGAATATCATTAGGCAGTGAGATATTATTGCTGTGTCGATAATCTCTGATGACATGTTTAATAAAAAAAAGTGTCACATTACAGCAGCAACTGTCCTATCATGATTAGTAATAATCTAATTTATGTGTTTTTCTTATACAAGACTCTAATATAGAATGTTACTAATTTGAATTTTTGGATTTTTGTGCAACAAAGATGAAAATATTTAACTACAGTACTTTTCTGCACTGCAGACTACTGTTGCTGTCAGTTGCTTTGAAATGATTACAAAGGCCACAGAAATACCTGATGCACACATAGGGTTCTAGTGAGCTAAGAAGCGCATATCAAAAGGAATTTATCCTTGGGAAGACAATATTAGAAATACAATAGACAAAAAGATCACATAGATATAGCTGCAATGTGAAACGGTGTGCCGGAGGGCAGCCAGTGGGGCTTAGCTGTTAATGGTTTCTTCATGCTTGACACATTTCAAAACAAAACAACTAATGTTTCCCAGATCAGGCCAGCAGGACAACATTAGCAAGGAAAGATCTAACAGTCAGATAGTAGAAGGGATTAATTACAATATGCCCTCTTACAAACTGTGATGAGGCTCAAAACCGGATCAAAAAGAATGTTTGTAGGTCTACTGAAGGGTATTGGTGGGTCCCCGCTAACTCAGAGGTGCTTGAATAATAGCATATTTATAAAACTAATACAACTGTGGGTTTTAATTTGGAGCTAGATAAGCAGAAAAAAAAACCCTGTAGATGGAATTTGATGAGGAGAACCATCTGTCCTACAATAATCAGCAAGCCGTCACCGCACAGTTCATTGAAGTGGCACTGAAAGAAAAAAACAGGGCTCAGATCAGGGAAGGAATATTTGCCAAAAGATATGGACTTGGAATATAATCAATCTTTAAAGTTTACTTAATCAATTCAGAATTATACATACTTGATAGGCTAAAATAATTCAACACAAATTGCCCATTTTCCGGACTGGAGAAATGTCAATATTCATAAGCAGTCTGTTCTTGTTCTTATAAGATCTCCAGATGGGAGGAGAACTGTCAAAACACCCTCACGTCAAGATGAAACAGAGAAAAGATATCTATTCAATTCTGACGTTTCATTAATGAATAATTTTCCCCATGCATAAATATTAATAGATAAAATTAATTAGTTAAATCATTGATGTGGAGGAAAATCAACAGGAAGCTCAGCACTGTGAATCCTAATCTCATTTAATGATATTCCCTACTAATTAATGTTAACATGTTTGTACAGGTTTAGTGTTCAAACCTGTTATAAAAACATGCAGTGTATTTTGTTACTATCACGTTTTTTTTTTCCAATCCTTTACTATGAATAATGTGACATATTAGGAATATAAAGACCTCCTCTGATCATAAAGCAGTAAAGTGAAATTAATCTGTGTCTGTCCAAATATATAGAGCTTGAAGCTTGGTGATGTTCAGAACTACATTTTGGATAAGAAAAAAAAGTTTTATTTTAAAATTACTGTGTTGAAGCATTTAGATTTTGAAAAAGAAGATAATCTGTATCTATTCTTGCAGCAGATGACCTCAGAAAGATACTACAACATATTCAGCTGCGTGTCCAATAAGCGGTGCAGAGGGTGGTTATTATCCAAAGCCATTAACCATAACCAGCCTAAGTCTTTTGGATGACCTATGTGTGAGCTGATGGAGGAATCCAAACAGTGTGTTGAATCAAACTCGATTCAAACATGATTACAGGCCTAGCTACAAGAAGTAACTGTCAGCGAGATCAGCTGATGAAGATCCTCCATAGCCAAGAGTTTATTGTGAAGAAAAACCTTTAGTAGGCTTATAAAACTAGACATTATAAGACTTGTGAAACAAAGGAAGCCGTTTCACCTTTGCATAAATGAAAATGGACAATAATGATCAAATTTATCAGGCAATAAAGCAGTTAAAATAGAATAAAACAACAACCAGAACTGCTGCAGCAAACGACCATTCAGTACAGCGTCAGGTAAGTGAATGGCTAACTCTCTAGACAAGCTTTCCAGTCCCTTTTTTTCCCTATCTGCTGTTCAGTTAAGTCCTCTCACATTTTATTTATCCCCATGCAACCTCTCCTTAATTATGATAAAACTGTAACAGTGTTAATAATCTGTTAGCTTGTTAGCTTAGCTAAGTTGCTAAGAAAAGCAGATTTTCTACTAGCTTACTCCATTTCGATCTCATTGGTTCTCTGAGCATTGATTGTTTTGCTGTTGGTAAATTAAACGAATTAAAAAAATTCTTACTTCCGCTGGTATAAAATGAAACAGCAGAATTTTTTGTCATTTTGATGAAAAAAATCAAATGCATCAACTACAATGGTGAAAACTCAGTGCAACTAGTGTTTCATTTATCAGGATAAAAAAATGTCGCAATGCTGTAGAACGGCTGCTGGACTATGGCGCCACAGTATTTCACGTAGTTCAGATGACACATGCACCAAACAAGGTGTCCGATCCCTTAAAACCGCTAATGGGGCTATCATTGAAGACTACTCTGTTGACCTTTTAAAATACTGGCTCCCAAGTCCTTATTCAACACGCCCTGTTTATTGGATTGGCAGCGCCTTTATAGGCCACCTTTAGAGGTGCAGAGCTTATATATTTTTTGGCCTCTCACATCTTTTTCTCTGCCCTTTGGCTACCCCTCACCTCTGACCTCAGCAGAAACACCATGGGAAATGACTAGAGTGCTAATGACGTCCGCAAACATGGCAGCTGTGTTTTACCATCCTGCTCCTGCCATGACCCAACAGAGTGCATATATAAATAAGTGCTTGTATGTAACGCAAAGACTTCAATAAGCTTTTGACCCTAAAGCTTTCATATACTAAATAACACTCAGTTTCACTGTTTTCCTGCCTACACCTTATCATCTTCTAAGCAAAACTCCTGAGATGCAGTGGGAGCCTGAGGGCTGTGATGATGCTGAGATAGACTGCTCCACACATGACCTTTGAGCACAGAAAAGTGAGAGACGTGTGTTATTGAAAGAATAATGGGGATGGGCAGATGAATAAGCATATACACTAGATACATGACAGAGGAGCGTGAGATCCATTACAACCTCATCATTTTAATAGAGACTGACGGTACAATACCACGATATATCCCCCGCATGTACGCACGTACGCATGCATGCACGCACGCATACACACACGCATACACACACACTCCTGCATGGACGAGCTTTCAGAAAATCAGACAACCACAAATAACCTTGTGCACTCATACTGTATTCTTCACATATTTCATTTAGGTCAATGATCTTTGCAGAAGGAAACTTGACAGCCTATAATGGGAGAAGTATAGAAATTCGCAACCTGTTTCAGAGTTTGAAATATGTGCAGCCTTTTTTTGGACAGTAAACACGTTACACTGTTGGATTTGGTAAACATGGGATAATGATACCTTGCATGTTCTGGCACACATCCACCTGCCAAACAACAAGGGTTCAGTCTTGTATGCACCCTTCCATCTGCCCATTTATCATGTCTCCCTGCACTGTGGGTCGACCGCTTCGCTAATGATGCCAATTAATTGAAAACATTAGTGCATCTCAAAGAGTAGCATTTCCTGGTAAGGGAAAGTATTTAGGGGAGGGGATATCAAAGCCTAAGCAAGTGATGCACTGTTTGGCTCTATGTGATTAACAGGGAACATAGGTTAAACATAGAGGGAATCACAGCTGTCAGTGATATGATCAAAGACACCAGACACTTGCAAAGGAATGTATGTTATAAATGTAGCGCTCAGAAACTGAAGACGTACGTTGATATGGGAATGTGTGTATGTGCAACTGTGTTTTTCTTCTTTTCTTAAGTACTTTGGATTTGTCATGTTTCTCTAATGTATAAATTGCAATTCCTTTCTGAAGCTGAGCCTTAAGTCACCCTAAAATTCTCAAGAACTAGCGTTTGTGGAGATTACCTCAAATTATAAGCAGACCATTGCTTATTCTAAATGCACACACAGCGTTACAGAGACAGAAAGAGTGTGAGAGGGCAGGCTCACTACCAGACTTGGTGGTGTGGCAAATGCCTGGCAGACAGAGATGATGATAGTGGAGGAAGCTTCCAGCCTCGTAGCCTCCATATCAGCCAGGTGTCCGTGGAGGAGATATAGTGAGACTGAGGCAGCGGTGGGAGGGGGACTGTCAGAGCTGAGAGAGGATACTGGAGTGTGGAGACAGCACTTACAGACACAGACATGAGGCAAGTAGGCTGCTGCTGGATTCAGATGAGCAGCTTTTGTACAGGCTGTGAAATCAGTCCTTAATAATGCTGCTTAAAACAGAGTTTCATAAACTTTTTCAGGCCATGGATGGGCGAATGATTGTTGAACCAGAATTGGTTTATATTTTATAATATGCAATATATAAACAAAATGAATAAGCAGTAACTATCACCTGGAAAGGAGCCGATAAATGCAGTATTAAATTCTGAACTGCATTGTTTAATGTTCTGAAAGCTAAATTAACAAAAACAAAAGAAAGGCTGGTAAATACTTCCAGGTGTCTAAGCCACATGATAAGAAATGGTAAGGCAGAGTCATGGATGTGTCAGCTTGACAGGAGGACAGCACTGGAGACCTTCTAGCTGTTGTAACATAAACGAACTCAGTGTTGCATAAAAAGCACTTTATCATCCCTATTCCAAAGTAGGATGTAATTTAGTCTTTAGAATTAAATTGAAGATGGTGTTTCAAGAAAATATTTTCTTTGTTCATTCTGATCAAATTCTGTTCATATGAGTGCCATATCTTTCTCAGCGTATGTGGAAGATATGGTTTGGGAGGTTTAGTTGTTACCTGGAATGTGTTTATGTTGAAAGGGCTGGGCGCGAGGGTGGTTTTAAGCATTGTTGCCTTAAGGAGTGTGAGGTATTCCATGTTGAACAATATTTAAACGTCCTGTATTAAGTTCTATAAAAGTAGGCTTCTTAATATCAAATGTTATCCATTGCAGTGATGTAGATTTGCCTTTTCATTAAACTTGAGTTAACTACTGAGAAGATGTAAAAGGATGCCCATCTTTGGGGTGCTGCTTTATAAAGGGTAACTTATATTGGGGAAAGTGAGAAAGATTTAACCCTTTAATGTCTCAAGATCAGATTTGTGCTTAATAAAATCTCTTCTGAGCTCTGCCATTGGTTTCCTGCAGCAAGTGTGGGAAAACAAGGCTGCCATCTTTAGGGTTTACAGAGAATGGTCCAAAAAAGAGAAAATGTCCAGTGAGTGGCAATTCTCTGAGCAAAAATGTCTTCTTCATGCCAGAGTTAAAAGAAGAATGGCTAGCCTGTTTTGAGCTGACAGGAAAGCAAAAGTAACTAAAAAAACCCCAACATGGCTATGTCCATCACTTATCCCATATTAGCTTCACTTCACTGGTTCACCGTAAATCAAAAATTGAATTTAAATCCTTCTCCTCATATACAAGGGCTTGAATCATCAGGCCCCATCTTATCTTAAAGACATCATAGCACTGTTCGTTTTTCTTAATGCTCACTTGTGGTAAAATCAGCTAATTTCTATTCATGTGCAGGTAGGAGGAAACTAGTGGAATAGCTGACAGCTTTTGAGGAGTGGAGATATGGACATTGCTTTTATTTTTATTGCACAAAAGAACAAGAGCACGGTAATAAAGTGCAGACTGCATCTAGAACAGGAACAACAACATTATACTGCGAACGCAACTTTGTCTCTTTACAAATATCTGCACAGACAACATGCTAACACAGAGCTAGTGAAGAACAGGGAGTGGAGTTCAAGCCGAGCCCATGGTGACCCCAGCTCAGCTGCCAGAGTGTGATCTTTAACAGGTAACAAAGGCAGTAATGAGCAGTCAGGCTTACATGATTGTAGCATCAATTTCTACCTTTGTGTTTTTAAAGTAGAATCACTGTGGTGATTGCTTTGAAGTCTCTTTGGGCTGGACTTCAGCTTTGCATTTTGTTGTTGGTTTTGTGGTCATACAACACTAAAAGAAAGACTGTATGTGTATATTTTTTAGGATGGGGAGTTTTGTCAGTGTCTGCCACTGTAGCCTCAGGTTTATAAAGTTAACTAATAATTATGTGACAGTGTGTTTCAGGTCATGTTATGGAGTAATGTAACGAGGAGTGTATTGAGTTACTTTCTCTGACAATTAATTACATAACCTACTACATTACTTTGAAGAAAGGTAAGCAGTAATGTTATGTAATGATTTGTTATTTAATATTATTAGTTTTTCACCTAACAATCCCAACAATGGCCAATGGACCAAATGGACCAAAATCACAAACCAAAGTGCGCTTTATAAAAAATATATATATAATATATATATAAAATGTCAGGTGAGTGTATGTATCTCCTGATAAAAAGATGCTCTATCAATCTGGGACTCACATAATGTATTTTTTATGTTTTGCTCGGATACACGGTAAAATAAGCGAATTTGCTTTGATGAAGAACATTTTCACCAGCATGTATTATTGCTTACAAATCTTTTCTTGCCCAGCTTGCCTGCTGTGCCAACAACCCAATTACCAGGTAAAACCCTGGCTTAGTCTTCCCAGAGTTCTCCACTGCATCCTGCATCCATCTCAGACCCCAGAGAGCTTCCGCTCAGCTCTCCACCAATGTCATTTACACCTCCCACTCTACCCTGGCTTACGTTGGTTTGCCGCTGCTGTGTAACAGCCCCCCTGCCGACCAGGAACACACAATACACAAGTGAAACTGGGTTCTTGGGGACAGCAAATACGACACATCAAGACATGTCATTACGGGCGGTTTTTGCCTGGTGTTTGGCTCGAATCACATCATCAGACGTGGAAAGATTGCTAGAGCTTTGCT
>VUQG01019996.1:17070-29420 GCA_015106755.1 Etia nguti
CAGCCTGTCACCCCCCCCCCCCCCCCCCCGCCTTTCTTTGCTGACAAAGGAACAAATCTGTCCCCTGCAGCAGACATGTCTACGGATTTTTTTCTGCCTTGTAGACCGGAGAAGCTCAGTCCTCGATGGGATAATGCTGGATAATAGCTAGATGAAGTGTGGTGAGAGGACACTATATACAGCTTACACCAGGAGATGTCTCAGGTGATAGAGTTTGATTCAAACCGTTCAATTAAACTACAAGGACTACTGTACATATTGAATAAACTGTTAATTCAAACAATCCAAACAGCTGTTATGTAAACAGATGTCTCTGCAGTATATGCTTACACGCACGAAAAGGTAAGCCAAGAACAAAACACAGGCCCAAAAAACAAAATGAAAGCTTTTTGGCATATAAATACATTTTTATTTCATTTTCACTGACACCACCAAAAATGTTTTAATGACCACTGCCATCTGGTTTCACCTCCAAGTACTTACTTAGTACACTGACTTCCCTTCAGTCCCCCTTTTTTTCGGGGGGGGGTTATGTCTTCATGCTGTGGCAACATTGGGACTTTAGGCAATATGCTGAAAATGGCAAAATTAGGGCTCTTTCAGACTGAAGGCCAGAACTGTCACATCTGAGGAAGAGTTTGGCCCCATGCCAGGACCTGGAGAAATTCGCCATGACACCCTCTTGGCTGGTTCATTCCCCAGATCTGTTTCTCCAAATGGTTAAGGAGATGGGAGCAGTATCAAGAAACAATAATGTTAGTTTGAACATTTGCACATTGGGAAATTGTTCAAACATTGAGGGGAAAAAAAAGAAAAGTAAAAGAATAAAGCCCCCGCTGGCTGGCATTTGGGAATTACATGACAAAACCATGAACAGATGAACAGAATGTTTTTTTCCACACAAGGCAAATAACTGCAAGTCCCTGCAAGGCATCTGTGAAACTCTTAGTGAAGCATGATAAGCATAAGAGTGCACATAAAAAAAAGTAAAAAGTAGAAAAATCTATTAACAGATGCTAAATTTTATATACAAAAATGATGAAAAGTCTCTGCAATACTTGGTCCAAATAATTTTCGATCCACGATCAAAGGGATCATGGTCTGTATGTAAAAATAAAATAGCAGGCACATGTCTGATTACTGCGTTATTATATATCACGCACATATGAGGAGGAAAGGTTACACATGCATGTGCAGCTTTAGATATCAGTGAGTAGATTGCCGGAGGAAAAGAAAAAGAAAGAAATGTCTTCTTTGAATGTTTAACTGGGTTAGAAATAAGGTCTCTTGGTAAGAAGGAGACAGAAAATCTGTATTTTGCAAGTCTTTTCAGTGCGCTACAATAAATCTAAAACTTATGACAACATGGATTTTTAATTTTGAAGCTCATTTCATTGGTGCTGGCAGCTGTAATAACACTATACCCAAGAAAATAAGTGGGTGACACGGAGAAATCACAGAAAAAGCATGAATGAAAGTGGAAACTCGAGTGATCGAGCAATCAAACAGATTGCAAATTCTCCGGGAGAACTGACCCGCAATGTCACGAATAATCGCAGACACACCAAATGGAAAAATCAAAAGTGCAACAAACACGGATTCGTTCAAGAACTGGGGAAGTGTTAGGGAACCCATGCTTTACACAATTTTCCAGTAACCATTTGTTTTTAGCAGAATTGCTTTGACATGATTTAACAAATCATAACCTTTCATGCTGTTCAGATCAAATTTTACCCATTTTGGTCAACATCTGATACTTTAGCCTTAAATTTGGAGATTTGACAGAAAATGAAAAATCTACAAAATTCAAATTCAAATGACATTTTGTATTTTAAACATTCTGTTACATAAATTGAGACTTTTCCAGAAAAGATCAGATTGAAATGAGAGCCTGTGCCTGTGTTGGACAAAGCAATGGAAATGTTGGCTGTAGGGGAAATTGCAGGACTATAAATCTGTGTGTGTAAGTAGGATTTTAAGTTACAAATTTCCCTATCACATTTGGTGCTGTTGCTATGAGACGTGTGACAAAAAATAATAAAATAAGACTCAGTTTTTTTCATAATGTCAATGTCTAAATAGGTCTCCAGTTCTAGGATGATCGTAGAAATGTCTAAAGTGATAAAAGATTCATGTTCATATACTCAGCACCATGAAGAACATGAGTGAAGAGATGCACTGCATCATCAAAAGTTATAGTAGAAGCATCTCTGAAAAATAATCTTGAAGCATGAGCTTCTTTGAGGACTTATTCGACAGCTTTCCACCAATCATCCAATTGTTGTTATAGAAGCACCAATGAAAGACACATTTGATCGATGATATATTACCATTGTAGAAGATGTATCAATTCTACGTGATTCAGTGACAGGCTGGAAAGGCCTATGATTCATTGTAAATGTGCTGCTTGTATAATCTGAGCATGATCACAAACTACCGCGAAAAACATCAATATTAATGAAGGCTGTTTAGATATAGACACTCGGCTTTTTATTTATGAGTAGGAAGAAGTACAGACCAGAGAGGCATGAGGTAAAGCTCTAAGTGAGTATTTTTTTTATAAAGGTGTAGTTTATACGCATCAGAGGTGTCACAGTTTTCTGCACCTGTATAAGTTATTGACATGCAATACCACAGCCAGGTTGGAATACTGAGTGCATAGTTTATCATGCTCTGAAGCTACCTTGTTGTTCTCGGGTCTCACCATAGATCCAGTGCGTACCTCAGATCATTCTCCCTCCCCCTTCGCCCATTGCTAACTTTATACCTCTTTTCTTCTCTCCTCTAACCCTTCACTTCTTTCCTCTTTCCAGGTGGGTCAGCCAGCTAACGATCTGGCCAACTAAATATCCCAAGAGGCTCAGTTCAACTACAGTTCAGGCCATGACTGGGCGAGAGAACGAAAGAGTGGAGGAGACAGAGTGAAGGTGTGTACAGTATTTTTGAACCTTTCTTATAATTTTGTTTGGCTTCTGCTGCGTAATACCCTTGCAGGAAAAATAGTCTTAACTGTAATATTTCCATTTTTAAAATGTTTTTAAAATGATTGACTAAAAAGTAGACGCTGTTTAAGATCAACCGTGAAATTATATTGTAAGCGTGACATGCCATGTAACAATTAAAACTGTTGCTGTTATCTTATCCCTGTGCCCTTTTTGCATGATTGTAAGTCAAATAATGTTTCCTATCCAACTGTCTAAACAAAAACAAAAGATTTGTGCTCTATAAAACACCCACAGGCAGTGGGGACATGGTATGCAAGGTGTTTAGAAATGATAGTTGGCTAGTGGAAGCAGCAGAGCGTGAACTAGGGTCTGTCAGTCGTGACACTCGTGTCCGCGGCCACCTCTTTGAATGTGGATAAAGGCTTCAATTTGTGTGTCTGTTTGTTGGGGTTAGGGAGTGGTAAGGCAGGTGGCTCGCTGCCTGTGGCAACTGAGGAAACTGTTACCTCGGACGAGCATTTCAGGCATTAAAGAAGGCATCTCAATGTGTATAAATGTTTGTGTGTCATTTAAAGTGCATAAAACTTTGCCCAGTGACACGGGGATAGAGTACAAGCGGCAAGACAATTCAACCTAAAGTGCACAAATACAACTTTTTTTAGTACAGGTTAAAAAATTTTTTTTCTATTACCTAGATAATTCCTCAAAATAGTAGAAATCACTGAATGTTGCATGTGAATAAGTGTACGAGTTGCTAACCTGATGGCGGGTTGGTGATGTATGAAGACCTACCTAATGACACTGGGGGTTAGAGAACTCTTTCTCAGAGTCGATCCAGAAGGAAGCCAGCCGAGCTCATCATGTTGAAAATAATTAATAATGCATTTAATAAATAGCTCCTGAGCCAGTGATGTACTCTCACCATCTGCTCCAGTTTAATTCCCTCCCTTTATTAATGCTAGATAGCCATTAGATCACTATGGAGAAGACACGATAATGCATGCCATTATTCACGTGCTATCTATGTCTTTAAATTCTAATTTGGAGGTTGCTGTTTTTCCAGCTATCATATATATAGAACAATTTGGAACAACTAGGTAAGAGCTTCAGCCACATATTCGTTAATCAAGACATTTTAATAGAGGTCTTTTAATTATACAGTTGGTTGTTGTAGATATGCAGAGGATATGCTCCTGATTTATATTGCTATTTGATCAGATATGATTCAGTTTTTCTTAGACTATTGCTTTGTATGTATTAGTCTCTGACAGCAGGCTATCACGATGAAGCTGTCTGCCAAATAAATGTAATGTTCCTCAGATGTGCATCAGAATAAGGGTCCCCACTGGTGCAGCAATCCAATATGTTTTTGCTTGGCTAAAAGCATATTTTTGCAGCTCTCTGACAGAGCTACTTGATCTAACATGAATCATTTAATGTATGCACTTTGCTTTGAAGGCTAACATTGATTTTAAGTTCCCAGCAAAAGGCCAAAATGTGATTGAAAATGAATTTTAGCGAGCAGTGTTGAGCTACATCAGGATACTCAATTCACGTATTTAACGTGCCGCTCTCGTGGTTGTGTTTAATGTTGAATGCCGTCTCTGTGCACCTGCTGTCAGACCATATTCTCCTTGTTAGCCTTGCTGGTCATCTTTGCCCTTTAAAAAGACAATCCCTGTGACATTCTGCTTTCTTAATAAAAAACGTGGAATAGGGTTCACCCAAGGAGCTTTATTAAGAGGATTTCTACAGAAGAAATGTTTAAAGACGTTTAATATGCGGCTATACTTTGTGATTTTGCTGCACATCCATTTTAAGCCTTCACGTTTTGCAGGTACAGGCGCCCACGCACAAATAAATCCTTGCAGGTCCTGTCACGTATAGACGTCCTCCAAAAACCAAGGTGTTACATGGTGCCAGTTCACTAAAGTAAACTTTTCTTTTTCAAAGTCATGTGCCGACATAGTTTTGACTCACATATCGCAGGTGATGCCAATCAGTTCATCAGCGGGTTTTGCTTTCTCCCTTTGAGCCTTTTGTTTCTCTTGTCATGTTCATGGTAAAAGCAGAAATCTGAAAGGTCTAGCTTGGTGCTCTCTGCATCAGGGGGCAGTCAGTCACTTTAGATTAGACTATGGATGGCAGGTCAAGGAGAACAAAAACTGTCTCTACAGGAGACAAAGAGGAATACAGTTCTCTTTCATCGCACATGTCTTAGCTGAGAGAGAGAAAAAGGTGAGACGGGCCAAAGAACCAAATGCGTAAGGGCCACAGGCAAATGTCTTTTCAATGAAAGTGGATAGATTTTTGCGTACATGCTGAGAAAGGTTGTATGAATGAGGGGGAAAAAACTGCAATATTATGTATTGGAATATTTATTTTTTTCAAACATTACAATATTGCTTTTGACAGAAATTACAAAGGACCTGTGTTTTTTAAATTCTGTAAATAGGGGTCATGGTAACATCTGAAGCCACACTGAAACATGATTGGCAGTCAGTGACCGTTGAAATAGAAAGTTATAGAAATGTAATAAGACGACCGCGAGGGGAGAAAAAAAATCACCTCTGACTCACTACACCTCTTTGAAGTTGTGAAAATCAATGCACTGGTGAAGCTGCAAATGCCATGTTGTAGTGAATGATTTATACCGTTTCTCAAACAGAGAAAGTGCTAGAATCCTCTTGCCAGCACTTCCTCTCTGCCTCTTTGAAAGCTTATGCCTTTGTAGCTTGTGCAACAATATGTGCGTCCAGAATATGTGTGCCATAAATTAAGGTTGACTGGACAAAGCTGGGATTCTGCCCTTGTGCTACAAAAGGGTATTATTGTGCGGCAGAGAGGCGGAGGAAAAGCGAAGTCATCTGCATCTGGATGGAGGAAGAGGGGGCTCTAGCATTCAGTCTGAGCCCCTCTGTGGCTGCTGAGGCCAGGCCTGCTGCTGCAGATAGACTTGTTCCAGCTCGTAGCCCTCCCTGGCTCCTTACCCTGCCTCAGCCCAGGAACAGATGGAGAGAGGAGAGCGAAGGAGAAGAGGGAGGGAAATAGCTCCCTTTTCAGAGCCTGGCACAAGCATTATGGGTGTGTACTGTCAGTTTACTGTACGCCCAACAGAGTTTAGTTTGGTGGCCTTCGTGCAGATGTGTTACAGCTGATGCAACGTGACAAAGGAGAAAGACAACATCCAATAAGACTGTTTGGATTTGCTCTTTATACTGTAACAAATAGCATTAAGATTTGGGACGCACATGCACAATATTTACACATGTAAATATTGTGTACTAAAAAAAGTTATTTACACAAGTCCAGACATTCAGCCTTCAAGAGGTTTCACAAAAGTACTGCCATTTTATTACAGCCATTTTATATATGTAGTCCCCCATTTTCAGGCTCAAAATTATATGGACAATTGACTTACAAGCAGTTTCATGGCCTAGCGAGGCCTGTTCCCTCATTATTTCATGACAGATTAAGCACAATTAAGCAGAAAAAAAAAAGATTATAGGCCTATCAGGGAGATGGCAAAAACTTTAGAAGGCGCTAAATCATCACTCTCTTATATTGTTAAAAAAGAAGGAATGAACTAGCCAGCTCAGCAACACAAAAAGGTGTGGAAGACAACTAAAGCAGAGAATTGGAGTAATCTTTTCTTGGCTAAGAGAACCCCCATTCACAGTATCTTGCAATTTCAAGAGCACTTTCAAGGACCTGAGTGTATCATTGTCATAGTCTACAATCAAGAGATGCCTTTGTGAATGGAAATTCAAATAGTTTACAACAATGTATAACTGCTGGTTGCACTCACGAACAAGAAGGCCAGATTAGATTTTTAGAGAAAACATCCTGCGCAGTCCTAGAAAAAATGAAATCAAGGTTAAGTTGTGGCAGAAAGACAGGAAGAGAAAAGTATGAAGAACCAGAGAAACAGCTCATGATTTGAAGCATATCACATCATCTGTCAAACATAGTGGAGGCGCTATAGTGGAATCAGGTCACTGGTGTTTTTAGTGATGTGACTGCTGATACAAGTCGCAAGTTGAATTCTGAAGTGTACAGGGCTATACTCTCAGGTTCAGAAAAACTGATTGGCTGGGGTTTTAATGGTGTAAACAACAATGACACCAAATAGTTTCTCAAGTCAAAGGGTTGGAATATTCTTCACTGGACAGCTGCTAAAAGGAAGCTCAACACTAGGGACTTCAACCGTTTGATTTGAAATCCACTGTGAGAACTGTGAGGCAAATTGTGAGAGTACATTTAAGTGAGGGGGAAAAAAAAGTTTCATTGTCCAAATACTAATGAACCTAAACATGCGCCTCATATTTATTCTGGTAGTAGCTTCTATTTATTTCCCAGATAAGAGTCTGATGAAAACATCAAAAGTGATCTTAACAAGAAATCCAGTAAACATATGTCCCCAAATCCTTAACTGTTCCCTTAAGAATCTGCTAACAGTCAGTTATCTTAATAATTGCCCTATTTCCTTACCCTCCTCATACCAGTCCCTTCACTCTTGTTGTGACCATCAGTAATAGGCCAAATGACCTCTAGTTCTCCTAACTCTCCTTCATTACACTCAAGCTGCTTTTATTGGACTGGGGAGAGGATGAGATGGTAATGTGCCATGGCACAAGGGGCACAACTGATGACTTTAAACTCTCAGATCAAACCCTTGTGAGCCTGTTCGAGCCAGAAATCATAAACAGAAAACCATTTGCATATTTGAAACCCATTTACATATTTGAAACCGAAAAGCAATCACCAACAGACGCCATTTTTCAGTCACCAATAAAACCTTTGGTAAATGAACTGTTTAACATCTCAGCTTTTCAGTGTAATGGATGAACTTCTGTGTTTGCTGCACATTTCAAGGCATGAAACTGTGGATATAATGAAGCCATAATGCAAAACTGAGGAGTCCAGGCGCTCTGTCTGTGTCTGAGTTGATGTGCCATGGTGTGCTGAGGAATAATAATCATGTAAAAGGATAATCATTCATAATGTAGCTCAGAGACTACAAAGACACAGTCCCTTTGGTACATACATGAGCAGGGGAGAAGAAAAAAAAGACAAAGAAACAAAGAGAAACAATACTTCCTGGAGTTACGCGTGATTTCGAACGTGTCGCAAACAGCCGCTCTGTGCCAGATGAGAAAACAAAAGGGTGATGCGTGTTGAAGCAAATTGATCCTATTCGGAAAGGCTCAGGATACTTTAGCCCAGTTTAAAGCTCATGCTAAGGCACTCAGATCACCCAGTGAAAAGGCAGAGTGACGAGGGAAGAAAGAAAAGAAGGGGAGTGGCTTGTCCCGTCTAATTATGCATTTCAGACAGTTCGCCACCAATTATCTCCCCTTCAGTAGCATCTGCCCTTCACATGACTGCAAAGCTAATGTGTGGACAGCCCACTGTTGGGGTTGGAAACTCAAAGCTTAATGTATGGTAAGCTGACAGAATTTACCCAATATCTGATGATGAGAAATTCAAGGTGAGACAAAGGTTTGGGTTTAGTCAGGCAGTTTAATGGGGCACAGTTTTATCATAGCTACTAATACTAACAACTATAACCTTTGTTATTCTGACATCCTACAGTACTGTTAGCACTGTGGGGCTGTTAGAAGTGTTCTCCTCTGTAGGCCATTTTGATGTGATTCTTCACAAAAAGCCACAATTCAATCATAGGCATTTTTTTTTTGCCCCGTCAGGACATTCAGGAACATAAGAACGGAGGTGGTTTTCAGTGGTTAGTGTGACCACTACTTTTACTCTGAACTCAGGGCAAAATTCTGTGTAAGACGCGGTGAAGCAGTCCACTGACTTGTCCCCCAAAGCTGCTCATAACAAACTATCAACAGAAGTTCTGCAAAAAACCAACAAAAATACCTGACAACCCAACTTTTACAAAGTGACTCAGGCTTATAGAAGTGTAATGATCTAAAATGTCATTGTCAAATAATATCCCACACAATTGATTGTGTAATTGTAAAAATGGCTTTTGCCACACAGAATCCATAAACTACAAAAGAGGTAATTCTTCACTTTGTTCCACACTTACTGACCCGAATCTACCACTGGAAAACAGGAGAGGTGGAATCTGTAGATAAAAGCTGACCAGAGCTGACAGTAAGATGGAAGGCAATAATCAATATGGCTAAAATACCTACTAATATGATTGAATAATGACTGATTACTACAGTACTGAAAGTAGTTAACCCTGTAAACCCTGAACCATGAAATAATTGCCAGAAAGTTTTATATTTTCTTAAACTTTAGTTTCAGTTTAGTGTTCAAAGTTTGCTTATCAATACACCTTTTTATAGGTAAATTTTTTTCTTTTTACATGTGATTGATAATCTCATCTTTACAACATAATTATTCGATTATCAAATCATTATAAAGCAAAAATGACCATGCCTCAATCTCTCTGTGCTCTGTTTTTTTTTTCTGTTCAGTCTTTAAAAGGTGCCTGAGGTTTCTTTTACCAACATATCATTTGTTAGATTTTCCTATACCAACTTGGCTTGTTAAATAAGTCCCATTTGGAAGCTTTCCCGTCAGCGTTACATTTCTACCAAATGACTCACATCGAGATGTTGATTAGGTTTCTCCATTAACTGACTGTAGAATGATATTTTGAGTACACCTAAAATCTAAATAGTCTGCCAACTTTTTAATTATTGGATTTTCAAGTCTTATAGCTATAAGAAAGACCGATCGTTTGTCAATTCAAGCAATTCATCATGCAGTGACCCATGATAATTGATTTTTGTCTTGGTAATAGCGTTGCCAAAATACCTAAAATGTTGATGTTTTGACAAATGTAACTGGGAGTTTAAAAAAAATAACCCCCCCCCCCAAGAAACTGCACCGCTAATCTCTTAGCGCCGAGAATAAACGTTTATAGACTGGAGTGCTGGAGGAGCTGGAATGATTTTGCAACAACCTGAATGGTGCGATTCGCTGGCTTAGATAAATCATGCGGTCGGGGGTCTGTGGGCTTCAGCAAAGTGAATCAGCCAGATGCAAAAGTGTATGTGTGAGTAAGTGCATGTGTATGTGTGTCCATGAAAGAGCAGACCTTTCCCACACGGCAATAGGCTTCACTGGAGCAGACAATTGCAATGTAGCCATGTGAGAACAGGGCAAGATGGAGTCACTTTTGCTGACGGCTCATAGAAAACCCAACAATTTTGATACAGGAAGACAGTATGCCAAAGGCTGGACAAACATTAACAAAGTCTCAAAGGTTTCCTCCTGCTGCTTGCTGTGGGGGATGCTCTGCACTGCTAGAATGTCCTTAATCCTCTGAGTTTTGACATGTGTGTGCACTGCATAGGTGTTAGTGGGTGTATATAAACATTAATAAGTGTGAGTGATAAATGAGCTCACACCTAAATTGATATGTTCATCTTACCAACAGTACCTTTGTTCCTAACATGACATTCTTATGTGTGTTTATGTTCTGGAGAAAATGCAGCATTGTCATGCTTAATTGCCTGATCAGCCAACTGCCTTACGGTTACATTATAAATAGTGGGTAGCTGCTATGAGCGTCTCTTGCTTGTGCTCCTGCTGTGGAGTGCACAACTTATCACCTGATCAGCTGATTTCCAAGCTGTCACAGGTACATCTAAGCTGTATGTAATGTTAGCTTGCTGCAATGCTAGATTTTTTTTTTTATTGTCATCTTTGGCCTTAACATTATTTTACTATGTGTCACAGGGACTTGGCAGCTCTTATAGAAGAGCAGCAACTGCTGCTCTGGCCAACAGTGCATGAGCGCTGCTTTTTGTGTAGCTTTTGATCTTGCTCGGCCTTGGCTAACATTTTACTCACCTTTTTACTTCATGTACAGCTGACTTAATTTTAATTGGTGACCCTGTAACGTTCTATAAGATTTGATGTAATGTGTTAAACAATAAGTGAGCCATAGTGCGATACATGAAACATGACAGTTTCAAAGTATTAACCTGCTGTTCATTTCAGCGTAAATGTGTTTGGTTAATGATCTCACACTACTAATATTTGGTATAGCAGAAAGGTTAAATACACATAGGTGTGTTTGATTGTTTCCTTATGGTTTGGACATACTAATAACTTATTTGTCTTTGTTCTATTCAAAAACTGATTGCCTAAACAGGGGTCCACACCCTGGTTTGAACTGCACCTTAGTGAGTGTGTGCAGACATGAGTAAATATTTCAAATACTCTACAAATACTCACAAATAGTAAATTTCTTACATGTTTTTTTTTTTTTTTATATATATCTTCAGATAAAAACTATTCAGCCACACATCATACTGTTCCAGTGTCTTACAGAGGTTTAATGCGCTGACTTTCTACTGTAAAAAAAATAAAAAATTGGGAATGTTATTTTGTGCCTGAGGGTTTCTGCCATTTTCAAACATATAGATCCAATGTGGAGGCACTGAGCCATGCTGTCAGTGCTGAAGGGCTGCTTCCTCTCGCACAGCAGAGCTTATTGGTGGCATTAGGTCTAATAGCCATCAGTGCAACCTTTGTGCCTTCACTTACAGCAATTGCAGTGTGGCCTAATGACAACATAAAAAGTCAATGTGCAGGGAGAGCACGGGTAGGTATGCTGAAAAGGATTGGATGCCGAGTGGAAATTGTTATGATCATGGTCAAGCTTTGTGCACAGAAAATATGTGAGGGAAATGTGAAACTATGACAAAGACAACCAAGAGTAAAAATAATTCATTAAAAAGAATAAAAGGCCAATTTTTATTGGGAGCTTTTTGGAAAATTACTTTTACACATTCTATTTACTTCTAAACACAACCCCACGTGTGCATATACGAGTTAGTAGCATATAAGTAGCATAACAATATTAATACTGTCATCTTCGACAACATTACTGCAGAGGAAATGTAAGCCACCTATACATTTTCTCTGCAATACGATGGTTTTAATGCATGTAAATATAAATCAGCACACAGTGCATATTTTTTGTATAGTCTTCAATCCACTCAACCATGTAATGTCAGCTGTCATGTGGGTGATGTATATATTTTCTAATCTGTACTGCAGGATCAAGTTGATATGTCAAGCGTGCTCTAATGGATTTAAAGGTCTAATAACCCAACTCACCCTGCCATTTCAGGCAAAACTTGTGGCACAAATGATCTAGTGATTCATACTTACAATAGTGTGACAGAAAATGTGAGGTTGCACTCGCTGCCACGCCAGCAAAAGAAAAAAAAATTACATCTAGAAGGGAAGAAGATTCAAAACAAAGAAATGCATGTGTCTGTAACTGCATTTCATCAAAGATCGTGTACATATTTCTGTGAAACTGATTTACACCCAAGGTTGAGAATACTGTTAAGCATGCACATAAACAATGCCTGGTTGTTGTAGCATTATTAAAATATACCGAAA
>VUQG01019996.1:29440-69646 GCA_015106755.1 Etia nguti
CAAAAATACACACACACACACACACACACACACACACACACACACACACACACACACACACACACACTAATGCTTAGCTAAATAGATTATGCCCTTCTGCCCCTTCCTCCGTTTCTCTTTTCCTCTTTTTCTCTCTTTCCCTCCAGCAGATAACGCCAATCTTGGGGCTGGCTCCTGCCACAAAACGTTCTGTAATAGTCTAATTGTGGCTAATGGTTTGTGCAGCTAATTAAAGTGTATGAATTACAATAATCAGTCAGCCGCACGGAGGCCATGCCGCCTCATGCTGTTCCTCCAAGCGTGGAAGGCCAAGACCAGAGAGGGGATTGTGTAGGTGGGGGTTGGGTACAAAAGAAAAAGGTGAGATGAAAGTGATGAAGAGGAGTTGACACAAATGTTTGAAACAAAATCCCAAGGCCACCGGACTGCATCAACATGAGTTTATACAATGGGTTGCAAAGAAGATTGGGAGGCATAACGTGGGTAGAAAAGAAAAGAAGTCATTAAAATTCCTAGCTAATCTCTCAGTCTGCCTGCATATGTAGAACAAAGTTTGAAAATCATTATTTGTAGTCGTCTATGGCTATTATACTGTGTACTTGTGCCTAACAGCAATGCAGTCTGATACAAATCTGACCCCTTACCTAAAGTGACGGGATGCTGTGAGAGCAGCTGGTTGCCATGGTTTGGGTTCGCTTGTCCCCATAAAGAGTCAAAACAAATCAATGCAAAAATGCTCTGAGTGATCACCCTTGCTCTATGAAGACACATTTCTCTTATGGTAGGAGTGGTCTCTTTCAGAAACACAATGTACCATGTATCCATTGAGTGCTAGAGGGTCCCTGAATGGTTTGATGGCTATGAAAATGATGTGAATCATAGGCTCTGTCTTCTTGTTGGTTGTAAGTGTGAAAAACAGAGATGAAATGCTCTTTCACCATCTGAGAACCGGAATATTTGATGGCTTAGAATTATATGCACAGTAGCTGTGGAGCACCCACTGTTTTGTTGTACTTGTACAATGACAATAAAGGGCTATTGTATTGTATTGTATTCTATTTTATTCTATTCTATTCTATTCTAACTTTTGAAAATCAAGCTCAGAAAGTGTAGGAACTTTAAGAAGATTTGAATTTCAATTTTTTCCAATTAAATTAAATTATATAATGTCATAAATTATATAATGCCAAATGACAACAGTTGCCTCAAGACGCTTTATATTGAGATGTAAAGACCCTACAGTAATACAGAGAAAACGGAGAAAATCCAAACAATCGGATGGTGACAGTGGGAAGAAAAAACTCAGTTTTAACAGGGAAGAAAGCTCTGGCAAAACCAGGCTCAGGGAGGGACAGCCAACTGCTGCGACCGGTTGGGGATGAGGGGAGGGAGACTGGACAAAGACACGCTATGGAAGAGAGTCAGAGGTTAATTCATAGTTTTCACGTGGCGTCAGAGCTACTAGGACGCTCCCACCTGGCGGGCAAAACAGTACTACGGCCCTTTGCCCCCCCTCGGCTTTCCTTCGAATGTCTTAAATGTCAGAATTTAACTTGCTTTGCTATTGGATGCATTAAGCAAGGTTTTTTTCTTACAGCTGCCAGAACGGTGTAGAGTATGGCACCAACATGTGGGCACACCTCTTCTAACTCTGCCTTACTGGCTAAATTACACCAATTTCTACTTCTCCACAGCAACTCAGGCTATCAGTGGTTGATCATTTAAACTGTAGGAATGATTTTTTTATTTTGACATTGGAAAAATACTAGCTCAACTTTACTATTATCACACCACATTAATGTGACAGATTAATACTACCAGAACCTTTCTGGCCATACACTGTAAAAGTCCAAGTCAACAAAATGATTTATGTGTGGTAGTTCATTTAAGCTGGCTATGTAGGGCTTACTTTGGCTTTAACAATGAACAATTCATTGTTCATCACCTCCCACATGGCAGCATTATTTACTCATCCAGATCAAAAATACATGTAGCTGTCCATACTTTGAAAGCTTTTATCCCAGCAGCAGTGTGAGGTGAGAGATTCCCTACAAGATACACGTAGATGTCACTGAACTGGAGCTCTGGGAGAGACATCGCCACTTTCAGGGATTTAAATAAAGCTGGCGGAGCAGAATATGGATCATAGGTCCCTAAAATTCATAGTTTCTCTTCGTATCTTTGGTTGTCCTCCTTGGCTCAAGATAGGTGAAAAAAAACCCCACACTTTTCAGCAGTATGACCAACTGTCCATTATTGGTGGTCACGATGGAATAATGTTTTGCCCACCAGGGTAGTGAGTCAGTCATGTGACTGAAAACTATGGATGATAACTAATGATTAAATACAGAGTGACGAATAAACACATAGTGAGTGAAAAAAAGGCAGTAAAGAAAAAACACTCAGTGCATCATAGGAAGCCCCGAGCAGCCGAGACCTGTTGCAGCATAACTAAGGGAGGATTCGGGGTCACCTGATCCAGCCCTAACTATAGGCTTTAGCAAAAAGTTTTAAGCCTAATCTTAAAAGTAGAGAGTGTGTCTGTCCTAAAATTCAAACAGGTTACTGGTTCAAAAAATAGGGGCCTGAAAGATGAAGTCTCTGCCTCCCATTGTAGTTTTAAATATTGTAGGAATCACAAATAAATCAGGTGTGTGACAGCGAAGTGCTCTAATGGGGTGATATGGTACAATGAGGTTGTTAGGATAAGATGGGGCCTGATATTCATGCCCTTGTATGTGAGGAGAAGGATTTTAAATTTGATTCTGGTTTTAACAGAGTGCCGATAAAGAGAAGCCAAAACAAAAGCGCTTGGTGTTGATTCCTGTTTAGTGTTGCCTTTAGTGCTACATTGCAGCTTAAACTCAGCTGAATGTTTTGCTAACATTTCCCTGTAGATACGGATAAATACTAAAACTAAAACTTAAAAAAAACCCCTAATATTCAGCACGGCTGCAATGTCCATTATGTGTTTGTGTTAATGGGAGACTTCCCTCCAAAATAAAATTAGATTTAAAGAATATTATGCTGACATGAGCATAATATGGCACTGTAAGGACATACCGTGGATACATTTTTCTAACCAGAACAACAACAACAAAAAATCTGGTGTAAAGCTACAAGCCGCAGCTTCCTCGATTTAAGTGCACATAATGGCAGTAGTAAAGTTTTACAGGTCGGCTTGGACATCATTACAACACGCATAAAGTGTCTACTTGTCAGTTACATGTTAAACAAATGAGGACAGCACTCATAAAGAACGCCCTTGTAAAACATACAAATGCAGACACAAATGCATTTTGCACCCAGCTACTCTGTGATATAGGAACAGCAAATACAGCGTCGTTGTGGAACAACCTGAAGATTTATTTCTTCCATTTGCCTCTGAGAAATGAACTTGACAGTCTCTGGAATCCTATAGATGCAGAACAAAGACAGAGAAACTGAAGCGACTGAAAGCGACTGATGGCTAAACACACAAATGGAAAAAGAAGGAAGGAAGAAATAAAACACAAAGCATGAGGGGTGGTGACAGAGAGCGGCGTAGGGGAGAATTGTAAATCCTGATGGACACAGAGCACACAAGTGGGAAGAGAGCAAAATTGCGATGACAGTTTTTATACAGAGAATTTCAGCGAATGAATGATAGAGGCTCACACCCCATTGTTTTGTCTTGTCAAATCAAATGGGCATTTTAGCAAGTTGTCCAAACAATGACTGCTGAAGAAGGAAAGGAATCAATTATTCATGATACTGAGAGCCACTTAATACACGATAGTCAGATAAACACGTACACCCACACCCACACACACACATCATTTCCTAGATGGCGAAATGACTTAGTAACCAGGCGATTTATTCCCTTTTAATAGGGTCTCAATTGCGGCAGCCACACTCAGACAAATGAGCAAACAAGTCAGAGAGTGACAGTGATATCCATTATGTGTTTAATTATCTTCAAAGTTTCAGTGAAGGGCATTTCTTTGGCTAATGGGAAGACAGTGCTAAGTGTCACAGCAAAGTGCTCCTCAAATGCTCCAACAAAGCTCCTTTTTTGCAGGCTCTTATCTGAGTTTTGACAGGCATCGTTACATTTGGTAAATTGGCACAATCAGTGTCCTTGTCAAAAATAACCAGCATTTGTTGTTATTTGTTTCTTTTTCCCTTTCCAATTCCAAGTCAAATTCCCTTGGCAATAATTTGACTGAATCCCTTTAGTTGGCACTGAAACAAGGCATGTTGATTGGTATAATAAGGGTGAGATGATTGAGGCAAAGATTGGGCCGTGGATCAAAATGTCATTTCTGAGTGGGTCTGATTGCATTGTGGTAAAGCAGGAATCTGTGATTTTTCCTAATGCAATAATCACACTGAGATTAGCTGGAAATCTCTGACAAAGATTCCCCGAATGCCAAAATGCCATTGTGCCTGTGTGTGTGTCTGTGTATGTGTGTCTGCACGCCTCTGTGCAGGGAAGTGACAGTTTACCGAAGTGAATGTGAAGCACTACATTTTCTTGTAAGATTTATAGAAACTCTTCAAAGACACACTTTTTACTATGACTGATAAAAGGCAGCACGAAGATTTTCTCTGATTTAAATGGGAAAAAATTGTGCAACTTTATGGGACCAAAAAAAAAAAGGCAACCAAACACTTAAACTGATACTTTGGAATTATGAACGCACCAGCTGACGTGTTACTAACATACTAACATTTATTAGCTGAACAGAGTGATAAATTACACCTATTCCCCTCCCCCATCTCATCTTTCAACTCTACAGCTTCACAGCCCATCTGGAGGTTGGCAATAACTTACTGTTGAGGCCCAGAGTGACTGGGACACGGCTAAATGTTCGTATTTATTTGCAGTCAGACTTTAAACTGGGAGTGAATGGAATGAATGGGAGCATCTGCTGATGTGTGCTGATAGCCCTGTTGGCCATGGTGGTGACTGTCCACCCTTTTATCTCACGCGCACACACACACACACACACACACACACACACGCACACACACACACACACACACAATCATACAGTCCTGATCAAAAGTTTAAGACCACTTGAAAAATGGCAAAAAAATCATATTTTGCATGGTTGGATCTTAGCAAGGTTCCAAGTAGAGCTTCAGCATGCAACAAGAAGAAATGGGAGTCAGACAAAACATTTTTTTGAGCATGCAATTTATTGAAAACAACCCTTAAATTGAAGCAGGCTGATCAAAAGTTTAGGACCACACCTTCAAAAAAACCCTGTAAACCCCCCCAAAACAAATATATGTCAGGGATCGCCCATTCCAGCTTTTTCCTTTCCAATACCAGTATATTGGTCGTATATTGGTCCGATCTATTGCCACTGTTAAATTAATGATCTGTAAACTAACAGCAGGCTCAACTTAAACAACTTTTCTAATTGTGTAAAATATAATAAATAACTACAAAATTAAAAAAAAACAAAAAACCCTGTATTATTTTAGTGAAATAATAAATGAAAACAAGCCAAGGATAAATATAATAAAAAATCGACTGGTGTTATTCATCTAATCTATTTGCACAAGTCATATTTTGGATCAAAGCGAGTCATTTTGTGTACACTTCTGGCATTTACAGTCACAGTAGTTTCTTCTTTGTAATTCTCATACGTGTTTCGCTGACAGCTGAAGTGGAATAATATTTACTTGCATGGACAATAGTGAGTTATCTTATACCTTATGCAGTCTAATGAAAGCTTACCAGTAAGTGTTAGACTGAACCAGTGTCCTTCCTTCTGCAAGGTCCAAATGAACAATGAACACAGAATTGATGTGATTGAAACATAACAGTAGACCCAATTAATGAAGTTATATGCAACCTGGCAACGCCAAAGAGTGACATACTAACAACATGCACTTACCAAGACTGGCTAACGAGGGGCAGAACAATCCTGATCATGATGGATCCACGAACTACTGGCTTTTAGAGAAGTACACTGAGACTTCTGGCAGACCATTCTGATCAGTGACCAGAGTGACGGCAAGCTACTGAAAAATTTTATCAAGATTGCAATGTAGCTTTGAAAAACTCAACACTGGAAGCCATCTTTGAATTAGTGTAAACTCACCTATCCAACTCACCTTAAAGAATGAATTCTGAAGCTTAGCCACCTCCTGATGATATCAACCTTTACCAGTGAGTGAGAGGTTAGGTTACCAGAAGCTATACAGAAGACATACAAGATAGCCACAAGTACCTGGGTATCCTGCAGGCCAACAGGAACTATGGTGAGGATAAGTGACAGCTAAATAATTTCACACCCATCAGGAAGACAGCCCTCCAAGATGAAGTGCTAGAAGAATCCCAAATCTTGAACTGACCCATCCAAAACATGGTTTAGCCCAGCAACACTGAAATCCTGTGGAATTTCAAATGTGAGTGGAAGAAGGAGCTGGATGCTCACCATTGAAACATAGTGGTACCTGAAAAGGGGCAAAAACTTTACTTATTGTAAACACATAGCCAAAAATATATGGAAATTTTCACAGTTACCATCGCTCTTGGGTTCTTTTTAATCTCTTTCAGGATTGTACATTGCAGTTGCTTATCACATATTTGGTGTTATCATGGCAGAACATCCACTTTTGGTGAGAGCTGCAACAGTTCAAAATTTCTTTGTTTGTACTCAATTTGCCTTTTTCATTGAACAGCCAGGTGTTGAGAAATTCCTTGGAGTCTTTTTTTCACCTTCATGCATGTCTATACTGTTTTCTCCATTGCCCTGTGAAAGCTGCAGTGATCAAGGCATGGTTCACACCAGCCAGTCTTTCTGGAGAAGAGCCGACTTTGTCAGTGTAAACCCACATTTCACATCCCGCGTCCTTAATTGGAGCATCTGACTCCAAGTAGCTTTTGAAGAAGTCATTAGCAAAGAGACTGACTTACTTTTTCCACCCTGCACTGAAAGTGGCTACTTAGCCAGATCAATAAAGACATGAAAAGTACAACTGTTCATATGTGTCATTAGCTTAAAAGCTACAAAGAGCAAACAACATAAAATCATCCTAATAAGTGTAATTTGTGCATGCAGCTCACTTTTTTAAGTTGCAAAGAAACTGAAAGACAAAAATGGTACTGGCTGATTTGCCCTCATATTTTTTAATGATAGTAACATTAAACGTCTTTGCATCCTCCTGACTTTTTACAGCTAAAGGAAGATGACCAATGTTAAAGAATCAGAGTAGTAGCTTTTAGTTTTGTTTCCAAAACAGTAAACCCCACACACACAGTGTCCATATGAAAACTGTAATGGTATTGTGAAAAAAGTAGAATAGTTCTTAGTTTAGCATTTTCTAACACATCTGACAGTCTCAGAATGTGACAGCTGTTATGACTTGCATCTGCTTACCAAGCAATAAGAATGCAGCATGAAATGATGCACCTATCGATGCAGAACTGGTCCCCTAGTGAAATTCCAGTAGGAATAGGTTGAGGTAAAATGTGCAAAACAAAATATTTTTTGGTTCCAAAAAAGGAAGTAAATCTAACAGTGGCAGCAACAGCCTTGTTTCTCTGATATTTCCTGCAGCTATTATCATGACTGTGCATGAAAAGAAATAGCAGAGGAATTGCAGCCATGGACTGGGGCCTGATTCAATAGGTATTATTAGTGTACAGCCTACCTACGTCAAACTTGATGCGTAATGAAAGAACACCACTCTTTACTTCTCTAAAATAACGTGCAGCACATCTCCCTGTGCATAAAAACAGCTCAATCTCATAACAAAACATAGCCTAAAATTATCACAAGATTGCTGCTGTTTTGAAGGTTGAAGGTTTTTTAATGACCAAATTAACTGACTCTCTTTTCAGTCATTAGGTAATTCTGTCCAATGCCAATAAATATTTACTGCCATAAACAATATTATCCATGGATATCTTTATAAATGTGTGAGTATAATCCACATTTAAATGATATAAAGTTTCCAAAAACCTACATATTAATAAACGATGTGCAAAAATCCATGCCGAGTGACGCATCTAACAGTGCCATTCATCTGTATTCTGTCTCTCTGAAATGCAGTCTTGGTTTTATGCTCACTTTCCAAAGCATATATAACATTTCTTTTCAGTTTTGTTTGTCATTGGTTAAATCAGGATGTTTTGAGCAGAACAGGGACAAGAGGGACATTTGAGAGGTGGGAAGGGACTATTCAAGTGGCTGCAGTTGATGCGAAGCATCAATCTTTCATATGCTTTGAGGCCACTTCAAATCAATTTCACCCCAGCCGCTTCCAGGCTAATCATGTGGCAGAGGGCAGGCAATGTGCCAAGTCTGTCTGGATAGAGGAAAAGACAGACAGACACAGAGGCAAACAGACACCCAGTCACACAGACAGATAAGCAGATAGACAGACAAACATCCCAAACCTGCACTGGGCCAGATATGGAGGAGGTTGATCTGAAATGACAGGCAGTCAACCATTTCTGCCTCAACAATATTTGCACTCTGTTTTGGTATACAAATTTATTCCACTATCTAGTCTGGTGTATTCTGAATATTGGAAAACTTCTGTTCCAAGGCCAAGTAAGAAGTGCCCATAAAAATATCAGGTGAATAGTTTTAAATATCAGTCAAAATGCAATGATCTATTGTATCGGCGTTAAAACAAATGCAGTTACTGTTGTGAATACATGAAACAATTGAAAATATTTTTACAAATGCAAAGCATTTTCACACACAGGTAGAATGGTTCATTATGTCCAATCCCAACAGCTCTTAGCTCATAAGTGGTGCATGCATATGCAGGGTTGACTCACAAGGCTGGACACTACCCTTGCTGTGCTGCTGAGTTAGTGGTGCATATGTACACTGAGCACGCTGGCTTTGTTTATTCTATTGACTTATTTGTTCTGTCCATTGACTGTGTTCCCCGTAGCCAAGCCTCGCTTTTCTCCCTTTAAATCACCACCTCCTAATTATCTGTCACATTTTCTCCTATCCCATGCCAAAGACACACAATGGCCAATAATGACCCCGTAGACAGCATCTATCAGGCGCCCCGCCATTGATTCCTTTCTCTCTTTTTTCCTCTCTCTCATTTTCTCGCTGTTTCCTCTTTGGCTTGCATAGTCCTCGTCCTCCCGTCTTGTTCAGCCATTTCCCTCCCCTCCTCTCACTTTGTTTCTCTGTCACTCTGTGTCGGCCTCTAACGACTCCACAGACCTAATGCTGGGTGCCTGAAAGAGAGGGGCATCATCCTAATGTACTGTTTTACGGAAATGTCGCTCGTCTTTACTTTCTTCTGTTCACAATCAATAAAAATATGCCAACACCTCTTTTTTTTCGAAAGCGGTCAAAAAATTGTGAGTGCTCACACGCTCAAACGCATTAGGGCTGTGTGTGGCAGTATAAGTTTAAGTCAAAAGTTGCCACATTAAAGTCTGGAAAAGTGCCTCAAGTAGAAGCTGTTTAACTGCTGTCACTGGCTGACTGAACAGACAGTGGGGAGTCAAAGTGGGTGACGGGCCAATGTTTGGCCAGAATGGACTCCTATATGACAGTAATGTGGTTGGAGTGTTAGTTGCCTGAGGGCTGGAGAGAAACTCGTTCCCCTCCCACAGTTTCAGCTGGCATCTGTCTCCCTTGTGCGCCTCACCCACAGCCACCACCCCTCACCCCTCGTTCAGTCTTTCCCATCTCCAAAAGCTTCACCCTGCCGAGAGCGCAGGAGCTCAGGTCATTACAGCAAACTGTCACAGCTAACTGTCACATGGCGCAGGATGCTAGCGTCACTGTCCTCGTGTCCTGACGAGCTAGGCTTGTTCCCAGTACAAACATAGCATCCATCTTCTCACCCACCTCGCTGACACACTGAGCACCAATGTGAGAGAAGTCAACTTATTTAACTAGTGTACGATGAAAGGCAGAGAGATGCAAGTTACTTCTACTGCCATCTAAGAAGTCATGAATACTTTTTGGAGATTTCATATAGAGTCATTTTTAATAATCTCACTTTTGAATTTTTGCTTCCACTTGAACTGAGATTATTCACCATCAACACAACTACAAAATCCACGTTGGACTACTGTAATCCTGTCTTAATAGCTCTTTCTAAAAAGCTATAGTTTGAGCCCACATTTTGGCTAAACTGAGAAATAAGCCAACATTTCCTCAAATACAAGTCATACCAAATATAAAGCAGGATTTAACAAATGGAAAACGAGTCAAAATTGTAAATACTTAGGTGAGTTCTTTGGAAGTCCAAGATGTCGGTCCTTTTTTAAAATCTTCTACAACTTTCCGGTTCCATCCAAAGCTATTGTTGATGCAGAAACCTCCCTCCCACGCTATCTGTTTGGGTGAATTTGAGTCACTGTCGGTGATTGTTTGAGGAAAAAAACCCCCCAAAAAAACACCGCAGGAAAGTAATGCCTGACAGCGTGAACCAGGAAGAGAGAAGTGTTGTTTTATTACCAGAGGGGTAATAACAGCGCAGATAGCATCTATCAGCAGGGTGCCGAGAAGAGGCAGAAGATAAACTGTGGAGCACCTCGGCACAGATGATGCTCGACACTTCAGAGGAAACGAGGCTAGGACCGTTGACAGAGTTAGTGACGTGCCCCCCACCCATCACATCAGCGGCAGATGCTCCAGAAAGGGGAGACTAGAAAATATCAAACACGCGCTAAACTGAGCAATAACCGTTTGTGTCTGTACAGTGCGCATGTGTTTACGAGGTCTAACATGAAAACACCGCTTGAAACGTGAAGTCCTTTTGACAATAGCAGTGTGCTCTGAATTTTACAGAGACCACATGCGACCAGGGTTTGTGTATAAGTTTTCCACAGAATGGTCGCTTTTCCACGTTTGTGTGTGTGTGTGTGTGTGTGTGTGCGCGTGTGTTCGTGTCCCTGGGGCCCTCTCCCTGTGTGAGTCAGTCTAGTTGCTGTAATCACTCTGCTCACTACCTTCCACTCCAAACCTGATTTGGCCAGATTGTTTCATTTTCTTTTTCCTGGCTCCTGCCCCCAATCCTCCCGGTCTCTGCTTGCAACCTATCTTTTTTACCCTCCCTCTTTTTCTGTCCTGTCTCTTCATCCTTTTCTTAACCCCCACCTACCCACCCCCACCCATGTGCTTACCTCCTGCGTTTCTTTACCTCCTTCCACCAGTTTTTTCCCCCACTTCCCTTTCCACCCTCCTCCCCTTTTCGTGGTAATGGCAGCTGATTGATGGAGTTTGTTTTACTTTAATTACACTGCAGGTGAGTGGCCAGGGCTGTTCATGCTAGTGAAGCAGAAAACTCACCTTGGTTAGGCTAGAAATTGGATTGCCCAAAGTGGAAACCCAGCACACTGGTCGGGTCTTAAAACTATTGCATTTTATTATTGTTTCTTTTCTTCTAGTTTCTCCCTGATTGTTTATCTGTGTGTCTTACAAGCTTATTAGACATATAAACTCTACTTTATCTTCTAAAAACACAGAGTAAACAACATTGCTAAGATTTAACTTATGATTTAATGTTTGTTTTTTTTTGCTTAACATTTCCTTTATTGCCACATTTTTTAGCTCGGTGTGCGCTATTGCAGCCAGGTAATCTCTGATTTTATTAAGAGTTTGCTAACATTTGGACTTCTGGTTTGGTTGGTTTAGTTTAGCATTTTATTTTGAAAGTCCCTTTTTTTTGCTTCTTGTCTCCTCTGTTTTGCCACCACCCCACCCTGTTGTCTCAACTATATGTATATCTAGGCTATGTCTCATTATGCTAACATGCCCCCTTGCTTCCTTCATGTCTCAGCTCCGCTTTGCGCTGATGTGACAGAGTGGTGAAAGGATGGAGGGGCTGAAGCTCTTAAATGAGAAATGCTTGCTTCCAGAGCAAAGTCAGCTTAAGCACTTAAGCAAAGCCAGCTACTTATGATATGACATGCTAAACAAAGCTTGCGTTAGACTCACTTGTTACATGGTCACTGTAAATGATTTTGATTTTTGTGAAACTATTTATTTATTTGAATATTTGTTAGTTTCAAATTACAACACAACATCTGCATGAGCTGTAGAAGCTTAAAAAACAAAAATGTGCGATGCTTTGCAAGCAAATTACTCTTTGTAATCTACTGTGTTTGATTTACATATGCCTGATTATGCATTATATTGCACCTCAGAATATAACTGTGATGTATTATACTCTAACGACAAAATAAATTAAGCACTGTGAGAATGAATTGTGTACAGTCTATGCTCACATGTGGAGGTGCAGAATATATCCATCAAACCATGTGATACAAAGAAAGGTTTTGCATAGGATTTACCTGTGCTTCATTGCTCTTAATGAGTGTAAACACAGGAGGCTAGCAGCAATGTGGCAACCACCCACACTGTGGAATGTCAGTGAAATTCAGAAACTTGTAGTGATGAGAGCTGAAATAACGTGAGGGACTTAGTTGGTGGGCGGGGCCTGAAGTGACTACCAACTGCAATGTCTAAGAGCAACAAATCATCAGCTAAGCCATGCAAAGAGAGCAAATGACTTTGTACTGATGAGGTTTATCTTTTCTAGAAGGTTCCTCTCTCCTCATGGAGGAGTCATGTTTAATTAAGGAATTGGGAAATCCGTCATGATACCAATTGAGGAACATTTCTGGGTCACGGAAGGGGATAAAATACGAGGAAGCACAAGTTAGCATAATGAAAAGCACCTATAGGCTTCCTCTACTTCTGCATTTGCCGGTTCATTTTTTAACACCTTCTTTACATTCTCCTGAGATGTCCCATTACTTTTGTTGGATCTTTACTAACTAACTTAACTAACCTGGCTCTGGGGATGGGTGAAAAGTTGAGAGCTGCTGAGGAGTAATGTTATCAGCAGCTGGATGCATTGTAACATGCGTTCCAACGGGACTAATGAAGTTGCTGAAATTAGCTGTAGAGTCCAAGATTCATATTAAAAAGTATCCAGATGTTTTCCAGAGAATGTTATGTTTCCTGCATAGTGAGAATTTACTGTGTTTGTGTTTTATATCTTTTATTCACTACTATCAAATATATTAATGATATGATATTGATATTATAAACAGACAAGTATTCTTTTTTTCTGCATATGTGTTGTTTCTGTGAACCGTGCACAGTAATAAAAGCTTCAGTTCTACCAGTAAATGAGCATCTCTTACATGCAGGGCAATAGCTGTGGCTTTAGCACTCTCTTTCAAATTACATGGGCTCTTTTCACTTATTCTGAATTTGCCTCCCTGCAATCTGTGCTGAATTTTTCATCTGCTACTATTTAACTACTCATTAAATTAAAAATTAAAAAAGGAGACTTTTTGGTAATTTAAATGCACGGACAACACCTACAAATAACGCCATACACAAATAAAACCTCACTTTAGCTCACACACTAAAGTCATAGATGCATTATTGATCAGGAGCTTATTTGTTCTCATATGGCTGATTGGTGAATAAAATATCAGCGGATATGCCCTTTTAATGACTAGAGACATCCAGTCACACTAAGCATGTAAAAAAGATCTTCTGCGCTGATGTTTTGTTTAAAAGTTTCAGGCTTATACTCTCATTTGATTTGTCTGTATGCCCTGAGGGATTTAGTGTTCCCAGCAGAATCTCTTGTGGGCAGCTTAGATCCTTTAAGGAGCTCCCTTGAGAGCAGAAACTTCCCCATCATTTGTAATAAATGCTATAACTCTTTGACAGTAACTGTCTGCTGGAAGTGCTTGTCAAATGTTGGGGCTTTTCCCTTCTGGTAATTAAATGCAGATTTTCATCATTTAGCAGAAAGAATCAGATTTCTGTCTGCAGGCTTAATTGTAAGGATCCTTAAAGATCTGAGGTGCATGTGCAAATGTAACAGGAACAATTTTTTGCAGCTTGATTAATAAAAAGTAAGTGAGAAACTCTACTTTTGCTGCTCTAGTTCTAACTACAGTTGGATTGTGGCTAGTGTGTTAAAAATCCTAGCAACTGCAGCCCCTAACATCAATGATTAAAACAAACGTAGAAGCAAACAAACAAAGAAACGAACCAGTGACATTGCCGACATCGTCTCTGTAAGTATTTAAGATAAAGTAAATAACATTTAATATTTTTCATTTACATTTACCTGTGGTCACAAACTGCTGTACACAAAATAGAAAATGAGGAAACGATACAAGAAAATTAAAAACCCATGAAACACAAACAAAAACAAGTTGCTAAGATAACCCAAATAAAGTTAGTGTTGTATCCCTAATTAATTAAAATTGTTAAAGTCATCTCGTAAATTTTAACAACTTATTTCCCCAAAATGAAATAGTTCCTGCAAGTGGAACAGCTTTTTTGTTTTACTTATTGGTTTTTTACCAAATGCAGGCATAATTTAGTTGCTGTTTCCCCAGGACAAAAAAAGGGTGGACTTGGCACAGTGTCATAAAAGCGTACTTCATAAATCACCTCAAACTCCCAAACATTTTGGGCCTTAAATACACCCCTATGTGATCTTGATAACTGCAAGCATTTGTCTGCTTAACTAGTAGATACAGTGTGGTGCTTACTAACTATGTGAGTGACTACAACTGATAACAGATATTAAGCGGACTGATAGCATTTGAAGAAGGATACAAATAACTATATTGATGTGAAACTTCAGTACAAATGCACCACTTTATTTACCTGAATAGAAGGAGAAAAGAAATACCAGACTTCTACTTTAGCAGCTCCAACTTCTCTAACAGCAAAAGTCACCCCAAGTCTAGACAGTTCTAGCTTCCTTAAAACCCCTCTTTATGGAAACATCTGGCCCACTGATTGTTACTTGCTCTTCCAGCTATCCTTGTACCTTTCAGGACACAGAATACTTACTGAGCAATTTCCTGCTCTCTGTCTCTCAGTACTGCAGCATGTCAGGACCATGGACAGATCCAGTGGCTGGAAGACTGAGGGAAAAGATTGCTCTGGCAATGTTAATACTTTACTGTCACAGCTTGTTAGCATCACTTATATCCCTCATTTAAAATGACTGTTTGCAACTTAATCTCAGCTACAACTGATTTTGCCCCTGGGGAATGAAAATGCATCAACGTTTTTTTTCCCCATAACATGACAATTGTATAGTTACAAATTCAGCACATCATAGCTCTTCTGTAGCAACCGCTGCCCCACTAATTATTGCTTGCACCAATGAATCGATATGGAGTTGATGTTTGCATTGCATGAGCAGTGGAATGGCTTGGTTTACTTAAAGCTGATAGTTACCAAAGTCATTATCATTCTATTCACTTTGCAGTGTTGCATTTGTACTATTCAAATTACTGAACACATCCTAAAGTAATCAGCCATTAGCAGACTTGGATTTAGCATTTAAGAGCAAAGGCTAAATGTACAGCTAAAACTTACTGAATAATTAAAAAAATGACAAACAGAATAAGGGAAAGAGAAAGAGAGACTGTGGAAAAGTGTGAGATGAATATAGAATATTTTAGAGTTTGAGCAACAGGAGGAGGAATACTCCCATATTATCAAATTCTTATATGTTCTCATACTTACCGACTTACTCTTTTATGCTCCTTCAACCTTTCCGTGTACTTGAATTAATTATGCAGTGGTAGTGTGGAGCATGCTAATTTGTTAAAACAGAAAAAACAGATGGGAGTTTTAAAGACTTAAAATCAAAACAAAATAAAAAAGAACATAAAGAACCCCATATTAGGATGTGTAAACCTAGCTCATGCTTACCTCTATATATACAGAAACAGGACATCATACCGTATACCTCCATGCTCATCCTGCTTGTCATTCCTGTTCACCTTTTGCACCTTTTTGTTTTCCCCTGTGAGGTGGTCATCCCATCCACTTCTTTCTTATTCTCACTATTCCATCTGCTCTCTACCCTTTTTTGTCTATTTGTCAGAAAAATGGGTCATCAGGGAAATTCAAACAACCTGGAAGTCTTCCATACTGTTGCCATCTGCCTTGTACACGCATGACTGCATATCCATACAAGACCCTATAGCATCCAACGTCCACACTGTGGGAGTAATGTAGTCCATGCTCTCACATAAGTTTATCCCTAAAACATTATAAAGTTATAATTTGCAGATTTTGTTTGTTTGATCAGTTTGCTTACGTTACATAGGGTCTTGTACATTTGCCATTGCTGATACATAATGCAATATGAATAAATATTCTTAGGATTCTAGGATAATTATTTTTTTAATAATTATTTTATTAAGATTGCTTCATTATAGCATCTGCCTATCAATTATTTCACTGTTATTATTTGAGATATGAAAACTGGCAAAACTAACAAAACAAGAAACACAATTTCACAGATTTTAAACAAAACCCTGAAAGTATAAACATGAAAGCAATTATACAGACAGTTCCTCACAATTTACAACTTCCAGTGGTGATCTACTGTTCATTATCATGTGGTGCACAGAAATGTCCTGCACAATGACTGTATCGCTGAAGAAGAAAAAAAAGGTTAAGTGATCTAGCAAAAATGTCACCTTAAAGTGTTTGCAGATTATCAGAGCTGTCGTGCTGCTTGCCCTTTTGGATTGCATGTTTCTATCCCAGAAGTTATTTTGGTGAATACAGTGTTATCAGAACACCTTAGACATTATGGCCGAAGAAACAAACACCGTGCCCAGGTAATCCCCTGGAATTATTAGTGATTATTATTAGTGATCAGGCTCGATGATCATTGTGTCTACAATGTAAACATACCAGTGGGCAATGTGAGCATGTAAGAACACACAACAAAGAACAAAAATTTAAGTCACCTTTCGTTTCTTCTCATTGATTCTTAAACAAGATTCCTTAAGATTCCAGCCCCTGCAGCAGGCTAATACACCCAGTCTGCTCATTAACCAAAACTGATACCAACCCTCCATAAAACTACTTATACAACATCGAACAAGCAAACCCCCGAGGACTGGGAAATCTTGGAAATCTAAATAAACTTTTTTTTGATAAGAAATTTATCCAGATTTAGAAATTTCTTTTGTTAAACTGTTAAAAAAAATTAAACACAAGAAACATTTTAAGAATTAAATACAGTCTCAAGCCACTCCTCACTTTTTTATATTTTACTTCCAGTGAGACAGACTTGTAATTTTTTTAACTGGTCATAAGTAAAAGTTCTTCAGACTTTCTAAAGGTCTTTTAAAGTTTTTCTTTGGACATTTTTTCTTTAGTGTGCTAAATAAATCTGAGAAACTGGACAAGTGGAGGACAGAAGAACAAGTGGCAGGCTTAGAAAGTAACAAACACACAAAACAGTATCTGAAAGTCATATCCTTAACCCTTTAAAGACAAGTGTATCGTATTTGATGCATGACTTTTTGAGACTTCTACATCATCAGTCTGAAAAACTGAAATAAACTGCATGATACATTTTTAAGAAATAAATTACAAAAAAGTGCCCGATGTAGCAAATATGAAACTAATTAAAACTTGGATATCCAAATTAATATTTAATTCATTCCTTTTTTAATTTTTAATTTTGTCAGAACGTTCACTAAAACACTCCATTTTTAAAAAAATTTTCATGCATTAAAGTGTTAAGAAATTTGAAGACCTGCCCATGACCCGATAGATGCATCTGACCCATTAATATGAAAGGATTTTCTATCCAGTGAAGCCTCATCAGAATTAGTCTAAGAAGTCATTCTTAAGGAAGGGAAACAGGGAGAAAAGGCTGAGGCCAAAATATGCCAAAATACAGAAGAACTGGACTGCAAATCAGTAGCAACAGGTCTGATGGAGTAATGAATGTCTTGATTTTCAACATGACGATGATCCCAAACACACTGCCAGTCCAGTAAAAGCATACCTGGCTAGAAAAACACATAGTGGAAGATGATCAGACACAGACTGTCTTCCCCAGAGCCCCGATGTCAACATTATGAAGCCACGTGGGATCATCTTGACAGCGAACAGAACAAAAGGCAAAGCCAAAGAAGAGCTTTGAATGTCCTTCAAGAAGCCTGGAAAACTATTCCTGAAGACTACTTAAAGAAATGAGAAAAATGGCAAAAAGAAACAGTTTTAAACAGCAATGTGTAGCATTATTGTCACTTCGACCTTCACATAAAACTATTAATGCTTAAGGATAGGTCAGAGGTCAAAGTGTGATCTGATATTTTAAATCTTTATACTGTACTTTCTCTGTGTTCCCAATACACACCACACCTGTAAGAATCACAAATTCTAGTTTCATCAGAATTCATTTCAAACTTTTCATGTTGACAGACAGAATGACAGGCATCCAAACACTAACAAAAACATAATCTCCTTGGTGGAGGTGACAAGTGAAATATTTCGAAATCAGCAAAGCAAGACAATAATTTAAAAGGCTTACTAAATGTATTTAAAACAGATGACATAAAGTGCTTAAGTACAGCAGTGGAAAGTGTAGAAGTGCAATAAAGTGTTAGTGTGTAGAAAAAGGTGCGACAGTGTAGGGTTGAAAAAAAAGATGTTAAAATGAGAGAATGGCTAATTCTCTGCTCGACTGATGTGTTGCCTTGTAGAGAATCATTGCATGAGGTAGAAGAGCTTTCCGTTATCTGCCCTTGTGGCAGTGGAGCTGAATCAGTCTGCTGGAGAAGGTGCTCTGCTGCCTGTCCAGTAAATGGTGCAGAGTACGGTTAGAATTATCCTTAATGGATAACAATTTGTTCCATGACCTCCACTCCACCGCAGCTTCAAGTGCCCAGTTTGCAGCCAATCGCAGAGCGGGGCTTCCTGATCACTTTATTCACTTTGTTGGTGTCACCACATCTGCTCTATCTTCCTGTACATGTCGAAGGATCTCAGTTTCTTAAGTAGAGCCTGCGCAGCCACGTCTTGCATACAGCTTCTGTGTTGGTCTTACAGTTCAGCCTGTTCTTGATATAGATGCGTGGGTGCTTTTCTAGGAATAAGCAATACCCCTGTACAAAAAAGGTACAAATTGCTAATAGATGTTTCTTCATTAGTCCTACTAATGTTTTTAGTTTAGCCATCCGGCATACCTACAGTATAGGTCATTGTTTGGCACATTTTTTTTTTCGTCACTAAGATTTCGCACTTTCTTTTTCCTAATAGCTATCTCATCCCCTGCACTCAACTCAGAGCTAAAGTCTTCACAGGAGCTATAATCCTCTGCCAACACAGTGTATTTGAATGTTTTCTTTAGGCACATTTCCAATAAGATACATTATGAAAAAATAAATCTTTTTTCTCCTTCATGACTAACTTCCGTTTCCTTTATGCAGTCTGAACTGTATATGGCTCACTGGAAAGTAAGGATGTCATGGCAGCAGCTACTTCTTCTTTTACTGCACCTTGAGTAGATTTTCAAACTGCATTTCTTCAGCACATAAGGTTTGAGGTCAGAACTTTGTTTCTATAGAGGCTAATGGTGAATTGTGAGTTGTTAAATCTTGCCAGGTCTCCTGTTCCCAATGGTAGTTAGATATGTACTCCACTACCATTACCCAAACCCCACAGCAACCAGAGAGCTTTCCTTCTGATTGCTGTCATCAGCACTGAATGATCATAAACTTCTCTCTTGTAGGACTTGCACACAGCAACATCTTGATATAACTTTCTATTAAGTTAGTGAAAGCTGACTGTGCTGTGTTCCACTTACTTTATCTGCAATCATTATTCTGTGGTTAGATCTGATATGTTGATGACATGTTTGGGCATAGCATGTAAAAAAAGCTCCACCATTATTTTTTACACCTTTCTGTCTTGATTAAAAAGGATGTGAAATAGAACAGCATGTGTGAATGATTTCACACCATCTGGGCTCGTGGCAAAGAAAAATAGATCTGCTGGGTTGTGGTAAATATCTCATGCATGCTGCCCACTGTATTTATTATTATATTCATTGACAACCTTGGTGTTATGTAAAAAGGTAAGTCCAAATGCCCTCTTTCTATCAAATCTTTCACAGTTCAGTGGAATATATAGAAGATATGCAGAGTGTAGTTAAGAAACGCATAGTCAGAATTAATGAGAACTGCCCATATCAGGCAGTTTGTCAGTTGTGCCTCTTATTCCACTGTCTGTTGGTAATTGTGCCAAACAACTCGCTTCCCGGGGCGATTTGAAGCATCTCATTGTGAGCCATCGCCAGTTGGCTGATAAAGCTTTCTATAAATGTCTTAGGGATTTTCTGATAATACATTGCGTAGTGCGAGTTTTCTCTGAAATTGTTCCTGATTATTCAATGTAAATATAAATTATGGTGTGATCTGAAATAGAGGCCGTGGTGTTAGATGCAGTGTGCAAATAAGTAAGATTAATGGGCCACCTTGGGGTTGTGCTCAGTTTAGGTTTACATATTGTCACGTACTATGTGATTGAAGCTTTTTCTATTTTCTCTAATTTTGTTTGGGTCACAGATAAACATACACCTTAAGCACCAACTAATTAATTAACCTTGATAAGCGAATTACACAGAGAATTCAATGTGAAACATTAACATGTAAATCATAATCATTGGAAGGAAGATCTGCAAGTTAGATCTCAGTATTAAACAGCTGTGGCAGACCCACCGTTGCTACTGAGCTAGATATTACTCTTCTAGATAGAGGCATTATTGGTGGATGTATCATCATTATACCAACTCAGTCAACATCTCTGGTAATTTCATAAACTGGCAGGTATACCAAAAACCCAAGCCAAAATAAATTCACGACAATGATATTCCCTATAAATCATCTGGAGCAGGAGAAAACAGAGCAAAAGGATGAGAAGAGCAGGACAACTTGAGCTAAACTGAAGCACAGATTCTTCTGGTGTGGAGTTTAGGGAATTTATCAAACACTGATAAAGAAAAACATAAAACAAGAACATACAGAGTTTGTAGGTGCCATGTTTGGGCTGTACTAACAGTGTGATTCCTTGGAGTACACTGGGAAGGTGAAATGAGTCTTATTTGAAATGGACAAAAGCAACCAGGAATATACAACAACAACAAAATTAAAAAAACAACAAAAAAAACCCCACCGACACACTTATATCAGCTTGCTATACGCAGAATAAATCATCTTTCTTCTCAGACAAAAGGAGAGCATGAAAGTTAGGGCGTAGTAATAAAGAGGAGAGCAGAAATTCATACAGACAAATGAAGAGGGGTGGACTCTGCATGGAGCAGTAATCACAGGGGGTGCTACTCAACTGGAGGACCGAGCAAACGAAAATACACATAAACAAAGCCCTTTTTGATCTTCAGAGAAGCAAAAATATTGATTGGAGCTCTATGTGGTCAGTTAGGCTCTGCATTCAGAAATAAAGTTGAGCTTGGCGGTGGGTAGGCGAGGGAAGCAGCTGAGGCAGAGAGAACCTCAGGCTAATGTGTCTGTGTCGAAGGCATCATGGGCTGAAGAGCCAACAGGTGGCCACCATGCTTCGGGGTACAGACTCACCTGGTGGATGATGCGCCACAACCCCTACCAAGAAAAATGAAGTGTTTGATCTCCAGCAAGAGGCTATGAGGGGAGAATTCAGTGGCTCAGAGCAAACACACAAATACAGTGTTACAAGTTTAAAGTTGATATTTTCAGTACACTCTGTTCCCTGGCTAACTTTATGATGATTTTGTTTTTTGAACTGCAGAATATTTTAATGTCTAAAAGAAAAAGTTGTAGAAGGCATTACATGCCAGATCATATCAGCTTCATTCTGATTTGAAAGAAAAGGTAGAATTGTGTTTAATATGTAGGTGTTTGGTGTTCACCTCATTGTTACCAACTGGCTAGATTTAGCAATATTTTTGAAAACCTACTGAGGTTTTTTTGATTATTATTTCTGCAGGTAGAGGCAGTGGTGTACGTTACAATTGTAATCCTGGAGATGTTGGTTCTTGTTTTGTTGCATTCACTGTTTGGTTAGATTTTTGCAACAATACTATTTAGCTAGACTGAAGTTAAAAAGAATGCTTTGAATTCAATTCAGGGCGTACTAACATCAGTGGATCAGTGACCTGCCCTGCTGTTTGACCTGAAAAGCACAATTTGTTTGACTTGTGTGTTGTGCCTTGGTGTGATAAAGTAAACTGTGCCTTGTTATACTTTCATCAAAGAACTCCAGCTCTTCACTGGTGACAGCTGCCTTCATAAAACTGAGTTTAAGTAATTAACTACTCTAAAAGGCATGTGAGAAGACACTGTGTCACTTCTTTCATGATTAACCTACAAAATGCATGAAATCACAAAGCCCCTGTCCTCTGCAAGATCGCTTTTCAAGACCATGCATGTGTGTAAAAGTGAAAGCAAGAGAGCAAGAGAGAGAGAGCAGTTGATGCTGTAGTTCACTTGGTCCTTAAGAGCAGTGTGTGTACAGTGTGTGTGCAGTCCAAGATGGGAGGGGGCAGAATCGTGCTCAGGCAAGTGCAGGGCAACCATAGGTAGTGTGGCTAAACTGAAACGATGCTCTCATTGATCACTAGTGAAATGACGATAAAACTTGGGTCACTAATAACAGCACAAATGCTAATCTCGAGGCTTCAAAAGGAGACTTCAGATACCAGTGGCTGATGTTTGTGGTAGCTACTTTTATACCATTTTTGGTGCCAATTAATCATATAAATAGAAGTAACCCTTCACGTACTTGGATGGATTTTGCGCTTGTACAAGGCCGCAGTTGAACACATTGTGACAGCAGCTACACCCTGCAGTTGCACTGCATAGTGGATTTGACTGTCCACAGTGGGATATAACTGTTAAATTTGTGATGCACTTTTTGAAACAGAGCAGCTTAGACACTTTTAGATGATCTGATAAGTACTTTAGCTGGAGCATTGTCAGATTTTAATCTGTTAGTTTCTTGTTATCACCCCCTGTAAAACGCTCTCAGTTGAGGCACAAAATGATGGAAGATGTTCATAAACAGTTGAGTGAAGGCTATGAAATTATAATTGGGGCTGTTAATGCTGTTTGCGAAATCCTGCCATAATTCAATCCCATCACCTTTGATATCTCTTTTAGCATGTTTATGATCAATTGGGGATAACAACATTTGTATTTATTATTATTCTGATGTGCATAAAGGGGCAAGAAACCGCTTTAATTCCAATTGCAGTAAGTAATTTTCATTAAATGTCAATTTGTTATTAATTCAGAGCAACGCTGAAATCAAATAGTGTTCATTAATCACTGTGCCGTCCGGCGCGCTGCTAATTAAAATGTTGGGGGCGAGCTCGTTATTCACTGGCAGACCTGATTGTTAATGTCGACTCATTGTCCTCCTCCACCACGCTATCATTTATTTTCTTTGGTTTTCTTGTAAACTCTTGTTAATTATTAAATAGCTTTTTTGGATCCCTTGTGACAATTTTCAGATAGTCATCCGAACGCTGCCTGAGTGGAAACTGTCCTCTGCTCTAGGAGAGTGCACTGCAACCGACTATATGGGAAGGGTTCTATTAAAACCACATATTTAACAACATGAAAAAGACATGAAGCAAAATGGATTTGAATCAGAATTTAAAGTTTTCGAAAAGCATAAAAATCTGCAGACGTTGCATCTTTGTGTGCTGAAAGGCAGAACTCTGGTCAGTGCGCAGCATTTTTTTCAGTGCGTAGTTCGACAGTATTGAATAATTAGCAGTAGGCGTTCAAACAGAGGTCTACTCCCATTGCCGTGGGCACAGAGGACCAAGGTCGGTGTCTTTGACTCACACACGTCGCAGCCAGGGATATAACCTGTTTTTCCATCCCTCAATTATGCATGTTATCCAAGAGCACCCATATGTCTCTGTCAATACCTTTTCCTAGCATTCAGTGGCGGTCTGTTTGGGATTTGTGTGCGTTAAATAATGCAGTACTGAAAGGTCAGGAACGAGATGGGGAGAGGGTCAGTGCTTTGACGAGTTGCACATGGGGGGGCTGGAGCTGAGGCTCTGGGAAGCTGCCGTTAATTTCCAGGTCAGTTCCAATAATGAAATGCATACGGTAAATGTCAAACAGCACCCGTTGACGAGTAATCCACCTCCTCTGGGAAATAATGAATGGCTTTCTTTAAGACCCCAACTAACTCCTTCGAACGGAGAAATCAGCATGCAGTTGAATTATGTTTAGGCACAACCAGCCTTTTCTGTGTCTTACACTCAGGTTTGTGGCTTCAAGTTCAACATGTGTGATATGAAGTGCAGTAAAACCATAACTGTAGGCTAATTTTAAAAATGAAAATTGCACACTTAAAGAAACAGAGCTGAATTCTTAACCTTCACAACCCTGGTGTAGGTTTATTTTATAGTTTGTTCCAAAATACCCACAGTTACAGAACATCACACAGTTCTGGATGTAATAGTGCTTCAATATCCAGTTTACAACTAGTGTATTTTCTATTTTTAATGTACCCTTATATGTTTATGTACAGAATAAACAAACACTGAGAAATCCCAGAGGATAATCTTTATTCTAAGATGCAAGCATATCCAATCTCTTCCCTTAAAAGAGTAGATTCATTATACTCGGTATCCTTTGTTAAGCGAAAACTATCCCAACTAGAAAAAGGAAGACTCTTTCCAGCCAACTTAGATCAAAAACTCGAAGCAGCTGGAAACAGTTCACCTGGCTCTGTCTAAAGTATAAAAAATAGGCTACAGCTAGCAGCACTTCTAATGCTAAATATCCCCACTCAACATGTTGATTATTGTTAGTTCACAGTGCACACACACTGAAATGCAAGAAGAACCATTTAGGTGTTTGTAGGGTGTTAAATGCTGTAAATATATCTTGGCAACCAGCAGCCAAAGGTGCAGCGAGTTCCCCGAGCCTCTGATGTTTGCTTGGCTCATAGTAACAACAAAATTCCTACAAGGCAAGAAACAGTAAATCCTTGTGAAAGCACAACTTGACATTCTGTTTGTGCGCGGATTAAAAACAAACTGCAATGTGTTGACTAGTGAATTGGAGAGGCACCTGTAGGCCTATTCTGAAACTGAATAAATGAAAAGGTGGCTGCTTCACTCCACTGTTTATGCAAAGCTAACTACCTGCTGGTCTGAGCATCATTCTTAGCACAAAGACGTCATGCTTTGTAGCGGTATCAGTCAATTTACTGTCAAAAAACAAAACAACCACACCCCAAAAACAAATAAGTGTATTTCACAGAATGTCAAACTTACGCTCCGTGCTGACTGACATGCAACCAGCGCTTGCAGACAGGATCTGCAACATCAAACCATAAACAAACTTATGGGAATAGATACTTGGGTTTTCCATTTTATTAAGCGTCAAACTGCTTCTGTGAAATTCAAATAAATCATTCTGAACAACAAACCAAGTTGCTGTGAGCGTGTTCGTACTTTTCACAAAAGGCAAAAGAGCATCCCCTTTAAAACACTGTCATGGCTCTTCATTGTGGCGAATGAAGACACTTTGTGCCTTATCAACAGTTTTATGCAGAGCACAGCTCTCTTAGTTTCATTGTCATAAATTATTGAGGTGATTGTTGGGAAGAGAACAACAACACAGCTACCTTTAGTGAAAGACGAAAGCTGTAATGAAAGGGGGGGGGGGGAGGACTCAAGGTGACTCGCAGACTACATTATCTTTTGGTTGCTCTGTTTCAATGTCAGCGGCAAAGACAGATTCTCCTTTCATGTATGCCCTTGTTCTGTTTTCGCGTCTGTGCGGGAGAATAAAATATGCGGAAATTTGTGGGTATGCTGTATGTGTGTGCAAAATGAGAGAAATCACTGGAGAAGCATCAGTTAGTTTGAGAGGCGTTGGGAGGGCGGGCTATTGGGGGAGGGTGGAAATGACTAACGGCCTTTTGTGTAATTAATGAGGACAGCGTTGATTTCCGCCGATAATTTAGCATGGTTGCCAGCGCTTGACTTCTGATCCCCATTTACCCTGCTCTGTCTCTATTTAGATCAGCCTAGTGTGGGAGGACTGTGTTAACCTTGGAGAATAGACACAAATCACAGGCAGATGCACAGAAAAACACAAAGCCTTATCCACGTCCGCACACAGGACCCCCCCTGAAGTCGCCCACACGGACACACGCAAACATTTATACCCCCTTCATCTATTTTGCACCTTCTCTCTTTTCACACACATACATCAACCATGTGCACACATGCAAACAAGGAAAAGGCATCTGAAAGCGCACAAGCGCGCACATGCACACACACACACATACACCCACAAGCACCTGAGGCAATGGAATAAATGCATCTGTAATGATAGCAGATAAGGACTCCCAACCAGGCCTGTAGTCATAGCTCAGTGATTTGGCTAGCAGGGGAAGGGATTGTGGGAATGAAAAACAAGCCAGTGGAAACTTCTGGGCCTCCAGGAGTCAGCAACCAAAAACCCACAGTCAGTCAGTCGGACAGAGAGGAAAAGCTCCAAGGTACTCTTTCAATATGCTGTCAGAAGCTAAACAGAAATCCTATTAAAACAACAATAATACTCTGTTTCTTTTAAATATGCTAGTGGGATTCAGCACACTGTTTAAAGCGGATTTATATTCAAACTACTTGTCCTTTTGTACATGGACATCTTGGTAATGATATGTTTGCTCCTGTTAATGAAATTGCTAATCACTTTCTGCTGTGACATGTTGATTTGACAGATGTCTGTAAAAAGCATGATGCGAGCAAGCTGGTGATGGCAGAAGCATTGATCAAAATACCCAATATCCACCTGCATTATTTATTTATTTCTGGCGGCTTATTGTATATCAGGAACATATGTTGGCTTAAGGCTCGCCGTGTTCAGGTTGCTGTAAAGACCTGATTGACATGCAAGTGCCGGCATTCTTTATTCATTCACTTCTATCCAAACATCAATGGCACAAGGCTGTATCACCAGCTAGAGCTTAAACAAATGGCACGCGTCTCCCTCAGGCCTCACAGCTGACATTTCCTAGATTTATTATGCATGTGGATAGGCTGCAGGGAATTCAGGTGCAACTAGATAATACTTGAGGTATAATAGTGGGTTTGTATGTCTTACAAAAACACAAATGCCCATATGGCACAGGGGAACTTAGATGTGTTCATCTTCAATATTCACAGCCTTCCTGTGACACAACCCACATGTACATGCCCTGAAATATTTTCACAACACAGTTTCCCTCTTTCTTGTTATGAGTTGTGTACAGTTTTCATACTTTTCCTTACTTATTGTTGAAATGTAAGCGATACTCCTGCAGGCGACTCAAACAAGGGGTGTGTTTCTTGTTTCAGCGTGAATCACCCAGCCAGCCTGTCAGTGCATCCATCACTGATGCCGGGCAGTTCTGCGCTATTAAACTTTACGCACGCTAGTGTTACGTGAGAGACCCCCAACTGTCATACATTATGCATGCTGTAGGTATTTTTCAGGGGCTTTCAGTAATGAGCTCAAAGCTTGCTTTGGAGGACCCTGGTGTTTTAAAGCAGGGTTCCAGCCCTGGCATCAACATCGGAGGATGTGAAATTAAAAAAAAGAAAGAAATCACACTACTGAGCAGTGCCATGCTGCCCCCGCTCATACACCCGCCTTTGACCATCCCCAGCCTGCAATGCCACATGATAAGCTTCTTATTCATATGTAAAGCAGGGGCTGTGGGGTCACCCAAATGATCTTACTGCTGGACTTCTGACGAGAGCGGCTTAAAATGCCACATGAAACTCATTAATCAGGGACAAGTTGATGTTGCAGTTGTAGGTGAATGCAGCAAAAGTCCTGGCTGGAGGTTAAATATGCTTTTTAAAAGTTTGACATGTAGTTTCTCTCAGACGACAGTCAAGTTTATTATCACAGAAAGTCAGGATGGACTGCACTTTGAGCAAAGCATAGGTTATAGCTGCAAACATCGCACCAACTCCATAAATCTCTAACAAAGCTGAGACATCTTTACTGTTTTTAGCCAAAAGTTTTGTTACATAGAAGTTGTGATCTCATTGCCATGTTGTCTGCATCCCAGAGATAAAAAAAATCCAAAAGCATCCTATCTCAGTATTGTTTAAATTTATTCTTCTCTGAGTCATATAGCCAACATTCATCATGTAAAAATATGTCAAACATTGCATCAAATCTTCAATTATAAATCACCTTTACCAATAGTATGGCACTTTGAGAGGAAGAGGTGGTAAAAAGAGATGGATCATAACCAAAAACAGGAACAGGGCAAAAAAGAAATCCTGTCAAGGGTATTATGGAAGTGTCTGAGAAGGAAGGCCATAGATCAAAGCGTGGGACGGCCATTTGTTCCTGAGGAATAATAGCTGTGATGTGTGTCGGACCCGCTGACCCGCTGGAACAATAAAGCCGAGTTGCGGCTGCCTAAGAGCAATGACCTTGTGCGGTTGAAACCTGCCTGAAACAGGGAAAAAAAAGAGAGATGGATGGGTAGAGAGACGCATGACCAGGGAGAAACAATTACAATCTATATAAAGGCTGATTCCTGTCCGACACCGCCACTCACACTGCTGAGAGAAGATTGTTGTCGGCTTTCTCTTAACAGTAGAGTAAGAAAAAGAGACTCTTTTTCTTTTATAAGGCATGAGGGTAGCAGACTTTTTTAAGGCAGCCCACTGCTTTACTACCTGTAAAACAGTTGATCCAATTTAGTTATGAGGTTTTCTTTAAAAGACTTGAATCTTATAAACACCAAGCCGTATCAGCCTTATTCTTTTATACCAATAAGTTTCTGTAATATGTTTTCTCATAGAAATTTCTTTGCAACGAATATGATGCCACACATTATATACTTATTCTGTCTGTGACTGACTGCTATAGAGATGCCCCAGACAAAATTTTAGAGGCTGGGACCACGTCATAAAAAAAGAATGGTATCCAACAGCCAAGACATAGGACTACTTTGTCACATCTGAAAAGTGCGAGAGAGAAATATCCAGTGTGAGGGGGGAAAATGGCAAAGTACAAATCAAAGGAAAAAGCCATTCAGCCACCTCGGGGATAGGTAACAAAAGGGCTTCCACGAGCTGTGGGCTTCTTCACAGATAAAAGTCTGTCTGGGAGAGAGCGACAGACTGGTGTTCATTGTGCTACCATGGGAGGGTGCAGACAGTGGTGTGAAAGGAGCCATCAAGGTTGAATGGGTGAGAAAAGGGGATCTGTGGGAGTAAATGAAAAGGGCCTGGATCAAGCATGCCATTGGTCTCAATAGAATGAAATGACAGCACCTTGTATGGAGGTAATCTCAACATGTGACCACCAGCAACCGTGTAATCACAAAGCAGAAAAGGTGCAGAGCAGAAACAGCTGTATTGGCTCTATTTTAGTAGCTCACAAAACTAATCATTTCATTGAAAAACTGGGTTTTGCCTACTTGCCATACTGAAAACATTGGGAGAAAAAAAAAAAAAAAATCTTCATTTCAAACAGTTCATGCAGACTTGGTTTTTTTTGAAAAAAAAAAGTTATGTGTTCAGTATTAATTAGGAACATATCACGCAATAATCTGTGGAATTAATCACATTATTTATAGGCCCAAAGTAGGTCTGTGCTTTACCCTGTACCCCAAAACATGTTGCAGACTGACTTAAGAAAGAAAAGCATCTTCCACAGCAATGCAATACCAACCTTTGCAATGTTTTACAGCCAGCACTGTGGAGCCACCCTGGAAATTCTGAACCTGTACCACAAATATGCACCTACTAGTGTCTGCTTTGTGCTTTAAAGACACCGGGAATATTAAAAGGGAGCTAGGATCTAGGATGGGAATATGAAAGGAATTCATAAGCAGTACACTCCCATGAGCTGGTGATGAAAGAACTCAGCTGGCCAAACAATATAAAAAATTATTCTATAAAGCACAAGAACAGGTCCCAGTCAAGAGAAGACGCCGTTGCCGGTTAACCTAACACCATCTGCGCAACAGACTGCACGCACATGCGCTCTACAGCACAGTTTCCGCTTCATAGGACAGGTTCAAATGCTCAGCTGATGGCACACCAAAGAGCGCTGTGCAAATAGCACAGATGCACTGGTCTAGCTCAGATAACTCTGGGCAAGCCTTTTTCGCTCCAGTGAACAGTGTCTCGTTTGCGTTTGGCAATATTTTTTTGGCCCCAGATTTGAGATCAAAGCATTTTTACGCCTCAGCACGGGTACTGTTTTCAGGTTGTCAGGCAGATGTTATTTTCATTCCTGTGGATGTGATATGTCCTGAATATAACGTGGGAATTTCTTCAAATCTGGCACAAAATTTCACGTGGACTTAAAGATGAAGTGATTACAACTGAATGTGTAAACTGCCAGTTTTGTGGAGGCATGTTTTTTATTTTCTTGGTTTGTAAGAGAAAGTCTGTCTGGATCAATATTGGTCACAAAACAACGTCCCCTCTGGCAGTCTGCCGCATAACTGCGCTGCAGATTTGGGTATCCATGACCTTTTACTACACAATATCGTTGTCTCAACAATGTTTGTTCGACTGCTCTTTACTTCCTGCGGTGAACCTCTACTTCAGAGCATTAGTTTTATGGCACCGATGAGTTCTGTCAACATATACTAATAAGAAACAAGTAGCAGATGCTTTCAGTTTACAAGGATGATCACATTGACTCAGGACCTTTCTTGAGAACTTATAATAGTAAATTATGAAGAAAGCCTGTGGTCTCTCTGCACCAGGCCACACTATTATATTTTATTTACATTTACAATAAATCATTGGACTTTCAACCAGTTTAAGTCTTGTGAAAAAATAGTTATTCTGTTTTTTTGTTGTTGTTGGCCTTGTCATCAGTTTTGAAACAAACTTAAATGTTGGATTTGACCACTGCGTCCACCTGAAGATAAATTGAAAAGATGTTCATCAAAGAACATTAACCATCAAGGCTTCTTGTTTTCATTTCATCACGGTTTAAACTATACAAAAAAGAGCAGAGCAAACTTTCAGGATCCATCCATTCTCTTCCGCTTATCGTTATCAGGGTCGCGGGGAGCCTATCCTGGCTGCCTTAGGGCGAGAGGCAGGGTACACCCCGGACAGGTCGCCAGTCTGTCGCAGGGCTAACACATAGACACAGACAACCATTCGCACTCACATTTACGCCTATGGGCAGTTTAGAGTTTCCAGTTAACCTATCCCCACTAACTGCATGCCTTTGGACTGTGGGAGGAAGCCGAAGTACCCAGAGAGAACCCACGCAAACACGAGCAGAACATGCAAAATCCACACACAAAGACCCCCGGCCTGATTGTGGAATTGAACTCAGGACCTTCTTGCTGTGAGGCAACAATGTCTGTTTCTCAACCACTAACAGTCCACTGTCAGGAAACAACTATGTATCTAAAGTCTTAAGCTCCTGAAGATTCAGTGCCTCTATCATTCATAAGTCTCAGGACAAATTGTTTGGAGCCTCTGTAAAGATCAGCCACAAAAGAACAGATCTGTAACAATTCACACTGTCATTGAGGATAAAGAAAAATTAAGCTAATTCAAAGTGGGTGGGTCAGGATTTGTCATAGTGCGTGAAAGAAAAAGGTTGTGACAAAATCACAATGATGAAAGTGACAACCAGGTCTGATTATGTCTGAATGCCTTCTAATCATATCAGTCCACACTTAAGCTCTCGGGGGAACTGATTCATAAATCAAGGGTGCATTTGTCATGAGCAATTGAGGAAGCCTTGCACGTGAAACCACAAACCTCCGACTGGTGAGTTTCAACTGGGAGGGCAGTGGTGATTCACGTTTCTGGGGACATGCTCTCTCCCCTGGCACCTTCCTCCGTCTCCAGACACCAGGTGGTGTCATGACAGTCTGCCGGAATGCAAATGTGTTCTCAACAACGCCTGAACTGTTACGATTCGCCCATTTGTCACAGGATATGTTCATTACCCACAGCTTTGGGCCCAAAATTAGTGTCGGTACAAGACATCCCGGCTGTGTGATGAATCCCCCTCGCCGCCTGCCTTGTCATCCCCTGTTTCAGATCGAAGGGTCTCCTTCCTCCCCTTTCCTCCCTCCTTTGCTCCTCCGTGTCCTTCATATCTCCATGCTTCTGTTCTTTATTTTTTCACAAAGAAATATTAGTCAACAAAGCTGTGCGCAGCAAGGGCCCAAACCATGGCTCCAGAGGACGTCACATTACCCTTCCAGATGGTGCGCTAATGTTGCGGTGGATATCAAGGTGTTCCAACTCATCATAATAAGAGGGATCCATTGGCGTCAACAGTCATTGAGTTATAACCTTGCAACAATACGTGGCATCTTGGCGGAGGGGCGTCAGTGTGATGCCATGGTAACCTTGTCATGAGGACAACAAAGTGACACGTGTTGATAGATAGAACGCACTAAATGGTTTCATGCATGTGGTGACTAGTCAGTAACTGCTAGGGGAGGTCAGGCATAGTAATTACGCCACCTCATCTGAGGAGCTATTATTATTCCATGCTAGAGTTATTTGCATGACAGGATTAGGGTCAACTTATGTCTCAGTTGAGTCAGTTCAGAAAATGAATGCAAATGTAAAATGTTATTTAAGCAGATCTTTGGGTTGAAGGCAGGACTGCAGTGTGTGTGTGTGTGTGTGTGTGTGTGTGTGAGAGAGAGGTCATATTCTTGTGTTTTTGTGCTGGTGTACGGTGCTCAGCCACTGTTGCAGACCCATCTCATGCTTTTTTGGCAGATTTGTCACCTCTGGTAGCACAGACCAAATACCGAAGGAGAAAAAGGACAAAGAGACAAACAAAAGTGAATCGCTTCATAACTATCCTTTCCCTTTGCTTCAAGAGCAGACACGGCAACATTTTATGCCACGCCACCCCTGTCATGTATTTATGATGAGCGTCGGAACCGTCTCCCGCCATAATGAATGCGAAGCCAGCGAGCAGACGTTCAGACATGACAGAAGGACAACAGCCCTGCCTTACACTTGCTGAAGACAACAGCGTACGTCCCACTTTCACTTCCCCTACCCCTCCCTCCTCCCTCACCGTGGTAATGGTTTCTCTGACCTCTGTCTCCCCATTACTGTACGCTTCACCCAACATCAACCGTCAGACAGCATCACTCATCAACACACATCACACATCATGAACACACCAGCGCCGCTGCCCGTTGCCTCGTTCCCGTCGCATCAACTGGTGACAGCCGGTGTTTGTAGGATGATAGAGATGACGGGAGCTCTGTTTGAGATAGCAATGATGACCCTGATGATGACCTAATTAGTAAAGTGTTTGACAGCACTGCACTGGAGGAAAGTAGTAGAAGAGCACAATATATGAATTTGGGAATGTTAGGCATCTTATCATAGACCAGTTGTAGCATGTACTGTTCTGACTGAGCAGGGCAAGAGTCAAGGATTTGCTGCGTTTGATTTATTTTCTGTTAGGTGTCTCCTATGGCTGAATTAGAAATATTACACACATTGGCGATCCTATTGTTTCTGGGTGGGTTTTTTTTTTTTGCAAAAGGCAACATAGAGGTAGTTTGTAAGGCTGCCAGAATCACAGCACATGTTTACTCCATGGGACATTTGATTCATAGCCCAGCAGCCTTTCACACTGTGTCTATAACGTATGCCTACATAGATGTGACAAATCTCTGCTAAACAAGAACACAGCCTGAACAACCCTGTTGTGTAACAGTAGAGATGTGACTAGAAAGAAAGAAGAAATGCTTGAAGAAGGATGATAGCAATATATATTTATATATAGATATATGTATAAAATGGCACTGTAACTCACACTCCTTTTCACTCCTCATTTTTGCCTTATCTTTGTGATCATTTAATACGCAATCAGTCAAATTTGCCCGAGGTAATTGACTGAAAAGCTTAATTTTGTGCTTCACTTTAGAGAAGTTTAAATATGCTGAAAACAAACTACCCTGTCAAACTGCAGGTTCCACTTGACATTCATGTAATTTTAAGGCGTACCGCGTTCTTTTCTCGGACTCCCGTAAGCCAGAATAAACCAGCATGTGGCATGTAACGAATTAGGGCTTCTAGTTTCTGAAGGCATAAAACACAGCATCACCTCCTGCACACATGGCCACTGCCATCCTTTCAGGAAGATTCATTAACTCCGGGTATTACTGTACAAGCGTTTGTTTTAACTGATGTCAGTCTGCTCACTTTGAATGTGTGTGGCAGCTCACAGACAGAAACCAAATGAAGAAAAAAACTTTCCCTCTGTTCCTTTCTTCTTAATCAATATTACTTTCCCTCAGGGGAGGATTAAGAAAAAGGTTTTCGTGATAGTCGTACAAATTCAATTTCAAATTGAATTGTTCTTCTTGCGGGCAGGTGCATTTTGTCACATGTGAACATTTTATCACTGATGCCATCTTGACAGTCTCCCTTGGCAATGCTCAGATGGTAGGTTATTAACACATGCTGAGAGGGAAGAAAATCCATATTCTACAACTTGTTGTTTGTCATTTTGACAGTCGTCAGCATTAACAACATAGTCAGCCTGCAGCAAACGTAGCAATTACCTCTAGACTCTCAATTAATGAGCTTTATGAAAATGTTATTATAATTGTTACAGGACCTTATCAGACCTTGCCAGGCTCTTCTCTCCCCTCCTTTAAGACACAGGGAGTCGAGTGCACGATATAATTGTTTATGCTTTAAGATTTCTTTTTTTTTTTCATCTGTTTGCTCCACAACATTTCTCCCCATGCGTGCTTTGCTCCACAAAATGGCGACTTTTAAACTGGAAGCCTTCCATGTTAAAGTGTACAAAATGAAGTCAGGTTTCCTCTGGGGGAAGGATAAAAAATCGAAACATGTGCTGGGATAAAAAAAGATTATGCTTTAAGGAAATGTTATGAGGAAAAGGTAGAAAAGAATGACACAAAACATTCAAATGCATAAACAGTATTACTATTACTGTTGCACAGTAAGTATATTTTAAAGATAAAATTATTATTTGTCATCATCAGGGAAGAGGGGCAAGTGATCTTGTTTAAAACTGGGAATGAGCGTGAACCTTTTATAGGTAGCCTCTCCAGGGAGATGCTGGTAGTTTTTGAGGTGCACACATGAAAAAAAACAAAGCCTCTAATATTAAGTAACTCACTCCCCCCACCCCACCCCCACAAACCCAAACGGTTACATGCGTCCCCTGTCTGACATCACAAGGCTCTGGAGAGAAGGAGTTTCTGAGGTTATCCAGTCTATCAGTATGCAGTACAAACAGACTATAAATTCTGCCTAATACAGATAAAACTGCTGGTGGTTCTATAATATGTCCTTATAGCCTTTTTTTTCTAAGCCTTTTTTTTACCCCCCTTCATTTACAAGCCGTCTTCCTGTCTGGCAAAATTCAGAATAGACCAACTACCAGGCTTATTTGGTTTTCCCACATCTGCTGCTTCATATCCTTGGCTCAGATTCGCAGGTCTGGAGCCAGTGTCAGACTCAGCATCGGAAGACGGCAGGTCTCCCATCAACCTCCTCCAACCATAAGCTATCCTCCTCACTGAAACAGGCCCCAGATGGAAATGGTGTAAGACTGTGAAAGAATCTTGTTGACAGAATTCAGGACCCAGTTAAAGGTCTCACTTTGACAAGACGAATCCTAGCCTCAGGCTTCCTTCTGCCTCCAATTCACTCTCTCCCATTCTTTTGCCCTTTCTCTCTCTTTCTCCTCTCTTTGTCTCTGTCTTTCTACCCTCTGTCTCTTTGAGTGCGGGCACTGGCAAAATTTCAAGTCTTCTTATTTATTTATCAACTCATTAAGATTCCCCCTCGCACCTCAGTCCCACAGAGGCTTTTCTGGAGGAAGAGATTCCTAAAACAGCCCTTATCTGAAGTCTCCTTTGTCCCCAAGTTCTTAGGAATTGTTTAACAGGATTATTACCGAGGTTACACTATCCATTATACATTCAGTTGGAAGTGGGAGAGTGATTTACATTACGAATAAATTTCTTTCCTCTGTCTACTTCATTTCTGACGTAACTGCGTGCAGAAATGACCTCCGCTCAAAGCACAGAGGGATAAGCCTTGGTAGGTACATTATGAGAATTAATTTGACAGTTTTTCAGATGAAGAATAAAAAAAGACAAAAGTTTAAGGCATGTGATGGAACCGCTTGTCTCCCAGGATCTGTCTGTACACGTTGAGCTGCGAAAAAGTGAAACAAAGTGAAAGCTGTTTTATCAGTATTAAGACTGGAAAATGAAAGTGTATGTGTAATATGATATGCAAATATATTCCATGCTCGAGTGCTAAAATGTAGACCCAGACATGATCTCCTAGAAAAGTAACAAATCTAAAGATCCGTTTGTTAATGGTGTACAAGAGTGATAAACTCTTCAGGAAACTGTTCAGCGTTTAACTAGTCAGGGAATGAAGTACAAGAAAGAAAATAAACTGCTGACATACTGAGTGAATATGGGCATTTCTCCAGGTTTGCAGGGTTTGTTGCCTAGTGATACATGTAATTGCAGCTATAACTGACATAGCTTAATATGTCCTGGTATAAAATTAAATTTTCAAGTGTTGCAAATATGCGCTTTCCAACTGAAGCCCAATTAACCAAATTGATTGATGCTGGAATAGCTTTCAGCGCAAACGATAATGAGGAAAATGTAAAAGAACGAAATCAACAAAAATTACGCTTGAAGACGTATGCGCGCCTTTCCAGCAGTTTGTGTCGAGGCGTGCAGTGATACTCAAGACAGTGTGAGGGACTCTCTGCGATGGAAGCAGCTTCCCCCACCATGTGGTAAATGGTTTGTGACTGGTATTGAGTGATGCACCCGCTCTAGGATACCCAACGATAATGTGTTCTGCACACAGTGTTTCATGCTGCATAGCGACAGAGTATCATTCAGAAAATGTCTTTGTGTGCGCACAAAACCACAAAAAAGCCACAAAAAAAAAAAAAAAATGTTTGAAATCATTTCTTTTCTGGCTTCATACCATCTGTGCTGTGCAAAATAGCCACAGATAAAAATAAGGATGAGCCACATTATCTGGCTTCAAACACTGATGAAGAGTAGTGAATGAATAAAAATGTATTTTAACCACAAATTAGAACTGCCTGAATGGTTATTGAAAGTGCTGCCTAATGGCTTTTCAAAAGCATTGACAACACTAAGTAAAAGCACTGCTCTAATCTCAGCTTGCTGCACGACATATTAATAGCGTGTTTTGAAGATGACACACCGGTTTTTTTTGGAGCAGTGCGCCTATCAAAGCCTCACAGGACTCTGTGTTCTCACTTCCTTGTGTCTTTAGCTGCTGTTTGACTCCCATGACCTCACTTACATACAATAGAGCGCCATTATGCGATCAGTTATTTCTGGCAGGCCTTTGACAACTGTTTTCATCTCATGCCCTCATATTGATGAGTTAATGTGTTCTTTTAGCTTTTCATTTGAGCCAGCTGCCTGGCAAGGTGAATCTCCCCCAGGCATTAATGGCCTGCTGTACAGCAGAGAGTCAATCCTACCATACACTGATAGATAAATCACATACAGAGAGGGGCAGATAGAGGGCTAAAGGTGCATGTAGAGTAACTGGCTGTAGGAGGGGTTGCGGGTACTTTTTTCCACATTTTCCCATTCATCACTTGTGTACTAACTGAATAAAAAAAAGAGAAGCTCACTCCTCAACTTATTCCTCCCCCCCCCTCTCATTTCATTAGGCAAAAGAAAAAGATGACTGATGTATGTGGAGAGAAACAAGATTGAAAGTTGCGATGATGGCCACTCCATTTGGCGGAAAAATTGACTCCGACATCCTCATTTCCTCTCCCAATGGCTTCAAGACCCCCATCATATTTTTGACAAAATTAATCTACATCTTTGAAAGTGTCACTCAGCCCAGAAATGTTAGGGATGCTGTGTAATACAACTGTCTTCTTCTGCTGATTAATTGGATTGAAGTTCTGTGAGAGAATGAAAATGGGAACTGTTGACAGAGTATTCCATCTATCTAGTTTTGTTTTTAAAAGATGTCCTCCCTGTTGTCCCTTTTCTCCACTTATGTTTGACCAAAATAAAGCGCATTCCTACACAGAACCATTTGACAATTCTATCCTTGGGAAGGGAAAAAAAAATGTAGACCTCTGTTTCGAATGACCCTCCTTGATAGTGACACTCTGCTGTGTCTCATCAAATTAATTAACTGTCTGATGGATCATAAATCAGCCAACACATTAACAGGGCCTGGTGTTTTATGCTGATTCAAGCCTTTCTAACGTTGTACGAAGTATATGGTACAAACCCACCCCTGAACACTACTACAGGCCACTTATTCTACTGTCATCGCGTCAGATCTGGAGTACATGAGAGATGTTTTCGTTTAATTTTCGACAAGTGCATAGTTTAATAGCTTGAACATTAGACAGCTATAAATAGAGAAACGCATAATCAAACTTAGCATAAGTGGAAAATGTATATTTTCTGCACTGATTTCAATTAGAGTTAGTTCACAGTAAAACTGAAAAAACTGTAAGGGCTCAACCTTTTTTACTGCTAACTCCAGATGGTGTTCCATTCATACAGTACGTGTGAGACTACATGATGTGGTAGAGACACTGAACTCTTGACAATGTCTCTCTGCACACAGCTGTGAATCAAATGCTCCATTGATTTTCAAAACGTTTCCATAACCAGATCCTTGGATTCTCTGGCAGTTCAGTGAAGGCTGCGTATGAAGAGAACTGTGTTGTTTTCAGAGAGCGCTTAAGCGCATGTGTATGAAACCTGAACGCATCATCATAAGTCAGCGTATCGTCTCAAGACCCTGACATTTATAGTAAAGCATAAAACATGAGAGTTTATGCTCCATTCCTGCCCACATGGAGACACACACCCAAGTGGGCTAATGTAGACACACAAATTTGCAAGCACAAATCCCCAACCATGCACACAAAAACACCAAAGTTTAACCCTGACCCCAATATGACCACCTGATTAAATTGTTCTTTCATTTAAAATATCAGTCAGAGAACATTCAGCATTATTTTTTAACTGAAACTAAAGGAGGTTTGATAGAATAATAACAAAAAAATGTTCTGCTCTTTAGTGTTTTTAATGCAAATCACTTTTCATCTCCACACGTTGCATCACTCTGTTTAAGCTACTGCACACCATGCTTTCACTGAGTAGTGAAATCCCACTGAACAGATACCTTCAAGGTGACATTGCATCATTTCACCCATTATTCCTCTGTAACTGAGCCTGTCATTTTCTCTATCTTTGTAAAATCTGAGATCTTGAGCAGAATTCAAATGAAAGATGTAGGTTAGTATCTCACTTGATGAATTACTATCTTAATTAAGCCTGAATGAGCCCTGCAGCTGTAATGTAACTATATCACGCTTAACAACAGAAGCAGTAAGATGTGAGCAACTGGTGTCTTCATCTGCAAAAGTAAAACTGCTCTCATTAACTTTAAAACAAAGTTTATCACTTTTTTCAAAGCATTTTGACAAGCGTGCTACTATCCTGCTAGCACGATGTTACCGTTTCATGTGTATTTATGTATTTGCTGTATATAAAAATCCCAATAGAAAAGCCAATGGGAGGTCACATGTAGTGTCCATGTGGTATTCAAGTGTCAGTGTGTGCAGTGACCTGCTGAGGAAGACTACTGATCTCAAATAAATCAGTTTTTAAAAGATGAGGATTGTTGAATTCATCTGATGAGCTACCGAGCATCTGAAAATCTTCTATTCAGATGCAAAGCCAGGTGAGCCATTTATCACAAATCCCGCATTCGCTCACACTATCCGACACCGAACCACATTCAATTTTGCAACTATTTTGGGATGTGGCTGCAGTTGCATCTGTGTTATTGTATTTATCTTCTTTCCACAAAAAGAAAGCTATGCCAAGTATGAGACAAGGTATTAGTGACTTCAAAGAAGTGAGAAACATGTCAGAGAAATCATGAGGGACTAATGGGCTCATGCCAACTCCACCTCCAGCGGGATGTTGTCCTAATCCTGGAGTGTTTTGGGGGATAAGCCCCAATGTTGGCTCACAGAGACAATTCTTTCCAGCTCGATCTCATCAGTTTCTCAGTGAAAGGTCCCCATCCAATGTTCTCCCCTTTTGTTGTGCTGTGACTTGTGTCATCTCCCAATTTATCGCACTGTGAGCGGGCAGTTTTTATCATGAAAGGTTTCTCTCCGCCTCTTTCACTCTCTGCTCCTTTGCTCCCACTGTCGTTCTCTCTCCTCTCTGTTCTGCTCTGTTTGCCGCTGCTGAAGTCTTATGGCAAGATCACAGCGGTGACACAATGTAGTCACAATTCACAAGACTGATTATCCCCCCCCCCCCCCCCCCCCCACCGCCCCCCCTCCCT
>VUQG01019997.1:0-13455 GCA_015106755.1 Etia nguti
AAGGGAAAGACCATCTCTGAATCGAGGAGGGGGCCTAAGGGTACATCTTTCGCCATCTTACAATGCTGTGATTGCAGCCATTCCCCAACTCTCTGTGAATGGTACTCATGGCCATTGATCAGTGGTCTTTGATCAGTGGGTTTTGGTCATGGTCATGAGAATTTGCATAATTAAGATTAAGGAACTGACCTCCCAGCCCATTGTTCCTTCAGTGGGCTGGTTTCAGTCGTTATGCAAATGTACTGTTTATAAGATTGGGGAAACCTGCAGTCAGCTGAGACTGAAGAAGTCACTTGAATGAGTGACGAAACGTTTCTCCCACAAAACGTTACGTCCAGATGAACAGAATCAACTTTTGGAGATTTACTTTCCTGGATGATTGAGAATGCATCAAGACGTGACAGACTTGAGTTTTTGTTTCCTATTGTAGATATATAAATTGACATTACAACACAACGATAAAGATTTGTAATGATTTGTTCAATTTCGCAAAATATTTACTCAATCCTTTACAATGAACATAATGCATGATGCAGTTAGAGAAATGTATTTTTAAATCATCTAAGAAGTCAAAATTTTCTCCCAAATATTTATTGGTATGACTCTTGTTTGTTTTCTGTCAGCACTCCTCCTACAACGTAAAACTCAAATGCATGCCATTTGATGCACATCCCCTGGTGTGAAGTTCAGATCATCTGAATAGTTCTGGATCTCACAGCAAGAAAGGGTGTAGTCCTCCATGCTGACCTCAGCCAAGCAACCAGACCCTAAACGTCAACAAGTAGTAAAGGCAGTGATGATTTGCAGCATTTTAGCTTTCACTTCTAGCTTTACATGTTTCTACATTAATATCAGCTTGGTGACTGCTTTTGTTTCTTTGATTTTCAATTTTGTGTTCACATGTAAAAACTAAAACAAAGAACAAAGATTAAAGTGTGTCCCCAGGGATTTGTGTCGGTGTGTGGAACTGTAGGCTAAGGTTTTTATTGTTAACTGGTAATTGTGTGACAATTTATTTCAGGTCATTTTACAAAGTAATGTGAAAGTAAAGAGTAGTGTAATGAATTACTTTTGAATTATTATAATTTAGATACTTTTTAAAGAAAAGCAACGAGTAATGTGTAACATGTTACTCACTTTTTTTTAAATTAATGACCCTAACACTGGTCCTAGCACAAAACACCTCAAATATAAACTAATTTATACTTACTGTCACAATGAAGGACAATTTTAGCAGTAACAACCTGCTGCTTTTCTTCCATTATTTTTCTCAGTTTGAATGTTTGTGAATTTCACACAATGAAGTTGTCGCTTGTTATAAAAATTATGATGAGCTTGGAACTTTCCATAGAAAATTAACTGGAGCTGGAAATTCCCCTGAGCTCACTGCATGATGTTTGGTATTGTTAGATTATCTCTGGCAAGTTTGGACTTAAATCTAATGTATTTCATCTAATTTGCAGTTAATTTAAAATCTTTTTTTTTTTTAATGCAGAGTCAGCACCTCATGCACAGCAGTGCAGGGTGGTGCTTTTTATACTGTGACTGCTGGTATAAATGGTTCATTTTTCATTGCATTCACTGTCTCTGTAACACAGTCCACTAATATGGTGTTTATAACACCACACAGTTCTCCTGTCTTTTTTTCTGATTGTGCAGTAAAAGTGTTGAATTATCATACTATTACAAAAGACATAAATATGAAAATAATCTGTATTGAAAAGGATTTAAATGTTACTATAAAAAGTAAGACTTTATTGCTAAATAAAAGAATATCTTTGATCAGTACACAAGTAGTAAAAAAAACAACAGGAGATAATTGAAATGGAAAACAGTAATGCAGTTTGTCGTATGTATAAAAAGATTACATATTTTTCAAAATTATTTGAACATTGAGAATTTTTAAAAATATGCTGTTAAATTTGACATCATTAATTCAACACATGACAAAAAGATCAAAGGAACAGTCGAGTTGCGCCCAAAAAATGATCAGACAAATAGAAATAAGAAAGAAAAGTGTAGAAAAGTAAAAATTCTTAAAAAAACAGACTTGATTTTAGATATATAAATTTACATTGCAACACATAATAAACTTTTGCACTTTTTCAGAAAATTTTAATCTAATCCTTTATCTTGAACATAAAATGCAACTTCAGATATTGATCTTTAAATTCCTATAAGAAATCAGAATTCTTGTTTATTGACACGACTCTTGTTTGTTTTCTATCAGCACTCTTCCTACAATCTGAAACTCAAACGCATTCCAGTTCAGCACACTGCCTGGCGTAAAGCTCAGATCATTCGAGTAGTTCTGGATCTCACAGGAGGAAAGGGTGTAGTCCCACATGTGGACATCGGACATCATGCCAACAAAGGACTGATTGATGTCAAATCCCCCACCATGGGTATCCTGTTCCTGAGAAATGGCAAAGAGTTGAGTTAGAAGATATATTGTTTTTTTCCCCCCTGATATACACAATAAATATTTAAGAAATTGAACCGAGTCTACGGGACATTTGGAAACTTTTTGAATCTTTACTCAGACTTTTGGAAACACTAACATTTTCGCCAGCATAGGTTACCCTAGATATTTAGCTTAGGCAGTTTGGCACAAAACAGTTTATTCAAGATCATCTTCTTGGGCACCTCTGCAATTTTTAGATGTTGTAGAGCTCGTAAAATTTCCTGTGGTGGATCACTAGTGATGATCTTTCACAAGGCATTCATGTAAACAATTCACAGATTTTTAATCAGTCTGAGTCTGATATCCATTGTGAAATGGCACATCAGAAAGTGTCAAATGTGCTGGTAAGCTGTATGCTCAATTTATTCTACTGGCCATTCATGAAATAGTCACAAAATGCAATCAATGAATTTGTGAACACACGTTTGGCCAACAGTGTAGTTCATCAAATTTGATCTATGCTTTTTGTCAGTTAGTCATAAAACTATGTCTACTCATCTGGATTCAAGGAAATAACAGCGCTTCCAATTTAATAAAGCTTCATTCAGTTAATATCTAGAGGTGTGAGGTGGTTGGACAAGTCAAAGTATAAATCACTCATTACTCACTTTAGAGAATACAATACGTGTCACTTCGGCAGCACAGTTGTTCTGCTATATTTTCTGCTATATGCCCAACTGTATGGTCTCAAGCAATATCCTCTACAATCAGACATCAATCAAGCTCTATGATCACTGGCTAAAAAAACAGTTTGGTGATATCACTGACACATCTTTAAAACTAATGATTTAATAAACTATGAGTATTTAATTTATTTGTGTTTTAGTAATCAAATGTATAATTTTTCTAGCCCCAGAGTATATTCTATATTTGAGACAGTATAGTACAAAAATGTCTAGAGTCTAGGATCATGGCAATTTAAATGTGGCTACTGGGAAAATTAAAAAAAAAAAAAGAAGAAGTTTAGTGTAAAATACATTGAACACTTGTTTCAGCACTTCCAGATTACAGGTAAAACATCTGGTCTGGCAACTCTTGGAACCACATGTAGCCCGCAAAACTTACTCTAAATTTAAACTTGTGCTTATGCCACAATAAACACATGTCAATGAACATGAACAAATGGATCAAATTTTGAATTTGTATTATATTTGTCAGTGTCAGTTTGTTTGAAGATAAAGTAACAGTTTGCTATGTGTGGTGCTTTGTAAAGGTACCTGTCCTAAGACAATGATAATGGGTCCATTGATGTTGGATCCAGAGCTGGTGAATTTTCTGCTTGAGGGGACCCCATCGACCCACAGCTGCATGAGTCCAGAGGTAGTGTCCCACGTGGAACAAATAGAATGCCATGTGTTCAACTTGTAGGCAATCCCTTCAACTTTACTCGACTTGCCCCTGGCCCACAGGTCAAATAAGCCATTTGTAGCTTTCTTGAATATCAGGAAGTTATTGTCAGCTGAGGGTGTAGCCAGAGAGAACAAGGAATAGTCTCTATTGAGGTCAGTAAAGGACCTAAAAGCAGTGGAAAATGGATTTTATAGTCTGATATGCGGTAGTTACTTACTTCTTTGTTTAATTCAGTTTGCTTAATCAAAAATACCTGAAACACACGGTTACAGCCTTCAGATCTTGTCTTGATGTAGTCACCCTCACATGAGCTGTATTGGTTTCTTGTGGGAAGGTGAATATTTTATTTGACAGATCTTTAAAAAAAACATAGAGAAACATGAATAATGCAAATAAAAAAGGAAATAATAAACAACATATAATAATAAAAATGAAATAATAAAAAAATATTTGAGAAAACCTAAAATCAAAATAGATTTTTATTGAAGCTGTTGAAGCCGTCCATAGAGCAACAGCACTAGTGTAGCTAATGCTTCACAATAGCACAAAAAACTTCACATTGTCATTAAACATTAACTAAAGGAATTCTGTTCCTGAGAAATGGCAGAGAGATGAATTAGCAGCTGTATTGCACTGTTATGTATTTTTTCACTCTTATGTTTTTATGACAGATGACATACAAAAAGTCTTAAAAAAGAATAATGAGCTTGTTTGGAAAACATATTGCAGAAATGCAATGATTTATGCAATATGATTTATCATTTATGCAGTATTTTATCAGTACCAGTGCACATTCAAATTAATTGCATACAAATTTCATTGGTATGTACATTTCTGTTTTAAATGCAACCTTTCAAAGCTCAACATTTCCCTCCATAATACCTGCCCGTATCTGTATGCCCCGTAGCGTGCAGTGTAAGTGGTTTGCTTCTGCTTATAGAAATTAAAAAAATGTTGACCTGGAAACTTTCCAGAGTAATTTAATTGTAGCTGGAAACTCAGGTCACTGCATATTGATATTGGCCATTGTTTCATTATTTCTGACATTTTTAGACTTAATCCCTGCCTCTACCAAATGTATTTTATTTTTTTTTAAAAAACCCAATTACAATAATAGTTATATAATTTAAAAGGAAGGAATGGTTTAGCCATAAGTTTTGCCAAGTGAACATATGGTGTGGTGTTTAAACATATACTCTCTATTGTCACGGTGGGCAGTGGTTGGACCCAAACGGAGAACTCTGAGGCAGAGTATTAAACTTAAAGGTAGCAGTTTTTATTCACTGGTAGAAAACAAACTTAGAAACACAATGCATGAGCACTAGAAATAAAACCAAAACTCAAACTAGGAAACACACAACCAATGCAGAGGACATGACACTGACAGAGAGAAACACAGGGCTTAAATACACTGAGGGAAAACAGGGAATGAGACACAGCAGGAGAGCACAGCTGGGAGCTATCACACCTGACGAGACCAAGGGAAGCAAAACTAGAAACACTGACATGAGACACAGACCTTCAAAGTAAAACAGAAAGCACACGACAGGCACAGACTTGACACTTAACTAAACCTACACTAAACACAAGGACACAGGAACAAAACCTAAGAACTAGAATTTACAGAACAGAGAAGAACTTGAGTGCTAGAAATACAAAACTAGAAGTATTAAACCACTATGATGAAATCCAAGATCAAAAATAATAATTCAAAAAACCAAAACACTGGGTCACCGACCCACGACCGTGACATCTATTCCTGCTTTCCTTTTGAATAAGGATGAAGGAGTTGGTATATATCTAAAACAGTAAACATCAACACACCTCTAATGTTAGCATTTATCAGCACAGTAGGCTACACTCTTAAGTTTAATACACTTTTATTGTTATTAATTTTGGTTGCATATGTTAAATACTTAGTAATTAAGATAAAGAAATAAAAAAGTACTTTGAGGAATGGCAGCGCACGATGTCAGCATCACCAGTAGAAGCAACAGCAGCATCTAATACAAAGATATACAAACATAACAATTCAAATTGTTTATTGGTATTGGTGATACATATATATCTGATGTCCCTTTCATCAGCCTTCCACACCACAATACAGGTAAAAACTGGAAGGGTTTCTGAGCATGCAATGTATTTTGTTTCACAATGTATATTATGTCTTACCTTGGATACGGTGTCAGGACTCTTTGCACAACAGTGCAGGATAGTTCCTTTTATACCGTGGCTGCTGCTGTAAATGGTTAATTTTTTATGGCAGTCATTGTTTCTGTAAATTTCCAGCTTCCTACTTCCTGCACGTGTGTTTACAACTTACAGGGAATCTGAAAACATTCGCATTCACACCTATAGCGAAGTTTGAATCACCATTCACTAACATTCATGTCTTTGGATTATGGACGTAAGTTAGAGTATGCAGAGAAACCCCACATAAGGCTGACCATGTATATATTGTGTATATATTGTATATATAGTGTGTGTTTTTTTATTTTCTTACAAATGAAACAGAAGAAAAAGGGGTACGTATCAATACATTACACACAAAGCACAGCTTTGAAAACTCCAAAATATGTAATAAAAATGCCATATAGGCTTTAAAACCATTTTTATTTTGTAACATATTAATAGTATAGATTACACTAGACATAAAATTGGCATTAACAGGTTTGCTTGTCTTCTATCAACACTCTTCCTGTTATTTGAAAATCCAGAGCTTTCCAGTTCAGCACATTACCCAGAGTAAAGGTCAGCTCATCGGAGTAGTTCTGGATCTCACAGGGGAAAAGGACATAGTCCCACATGTGGACATCAGACGTCATGCCAACAAACGACTGCGCTTTGTCAAATCCCCCAATAAAGGAATCCTGTTCCTGAGAAATAGCAGAGAAAGATCTAATGACTTACAATGCAATGATTTAAAAAATATCTTAATAATGCATTAGTAAGTTGGTTACAGATCCAGAGCTTTAGACTGACACTAGCCAGTTTCCCCATCACTCTGTGCTAAGCTATGCTAACATAATTAACCTCTCAGACCAAATCACTGTACTTTGTATAATATAGGTAACTAGTGTGCACCAGTCACGGTGGTGTTTGAACTATACCTGTCCTAAAACAATAGACATGGGTCCACCAATGTTGGATCCAGAACTGACGAATTTCCTGCTAGAAGGCTTTCCATTTATCCACAGCTGAGTCAATCCAGAGGTAGCATTCCAAGTGGAACAAATAGAGTTCCACATGTTCAGCTTGTACTCTTGCAATGGAAATTCAGCTTTTTTGTCTCTGGCCCACAAATATAACAAATCTTTTTCAGCTGGTTTGATTAACGCAAAGTCGTTGAAAGCAGACGCCGTCGCCAAAGAGAAAATTGAATGGATTCTTCTGAGGTCTGTGAAGGACCTGCAAGCAACGAAAAGACACTGAGATACATAATGCTGTTTTTGTTATTATTATTATTATTGTTATTGTTGTTTCATTTTGCATATTTAACACTACCTGAGACAGACAGTTACTTAAGTCTTGTTTTGTTGTTAACAGCTTCACGTGAGCTCTGTTTGTCTCTACTGGGAAGGTGAACATTTTTTGTGCTAGGTCTTAAAAAAGTAAAAGAAACAAATTAACATGATGAGTAACTTTCAGTGATGCTGAAAAACAGATCACAGTTTCTTGAGCCTGGTCGTTAATGACATAATAAATCAACTTTTTGGAGTAACTGGACTAAATTTAGGAATTACACTCAGTGGAAGAAGAAAGAAATTGACTGATTGAGAAATTGTTTGGTTGATTTTGCTTGTTTGTAAAAACTTGAATTATTACCCCATTAAATTTAATTACATATATTACCTTATTTCAGATAATACATAGAAATTACATTTAATTCTAGAGGAATTATGCTACTAATAAGGTAGCATAAAACTAATAAGGTTTTATGCTATCTTATTAGTTTTACGCTGTAGTGAAAACAGTAGACAATAATAAACATGAGTAGTTAACACATTTTAATCATGTACACAATTTCTATTTGGCTTTTTTTGTTTTGTTTTTTTACTTTGAGGTGCAGCAGCACATGATGTCAGCATCACCAGTAAAAGCAACAGCAGCATTTGATACGGGGAAAATAGACATAATACAAATCAAACATTGCTCAAACTTTCACCACTCTAATTTCTGTCAAATTTCTGTCAAGGCATCCTGCAGAAATACAGGCATTAAAAGTTTTTGTGTGAAAGGCATTAATTTGAATTTAATTTACCGTAAATAGGGTGTCTTACCTTGAATTCAGCGTTAGGATGTTGTGTGCCACAGAGAGGGTTTGTGAGTTTTATAATGATGCCGTTTGTTTGTTCTTCATTACGTCACTGAGTCTGTGTTTGTCTTTCCTTCCATGTTTGGTAAATGACACATTTTGTAATATAACCTTTGTACACAGTGGATTTGAAATCAAATAGTCAACAAGTGATTGAAGTGCAGACTTGGCTCGGGCTCGGGCTGAGCAGGGCCCTCCCTCATGCAGTAGAGGGACACAGCTGAGAACCAGCCCGAGTGACCAGACCTTCCAACAGCTGCATACGGCAGCCTGTTCCACCTGCTCCCGCTGCCTTGCCGTGAGCTCAGTCACCATCCAGGCCAGCGCCTCCACCTCCTGTGCTGGTCGTGATTCCGCCATGCCACCTCCTGGGTTTCAGCACCACTATGACAATGACGAACCCGACGCCATCAGCCCTTGCAGTTTCACTGGGTTTTTATTTGCTCTGCTTGCTTACTGGGCAACTTTCCTTCACTTACCTTTGTAACATTTCAAGCTATTCATTGGACTCGAATGACTTTCAAGCTATTCATTGGACTTGAATAACTAGAAAAATTGGGGTGTTCTAAAACTTTTCATTGGTAGTGAACTTGCCTTGATCACTTTGTGCTTCAGTTACCTGTCACGCCACTGCTCCCCTCTACAGCTGAGCTTGCCTTTTGGATGCTGGTCAAACTCTCACTGGATTCACGTTGCCCCGCTCCATGCTCTGTTTCCCTGGAAGAAAATCTCCTGCCACCAATGTTCACAGGGAGTTCTGGAACTAAGGTCAGCTCTTCATTACTGCACCGAACTCGCCACTTAGACCTTCACCTCTTTGTCCAGCCCTAAAAACTCTGCCTGCAAAGTAGGCATTAACTCCAGAATGAGTTTCATGACCCTGTTAACTGTCGTCTCCTCTGTTCTCAATGTACCTCACTAGATCGCCACGCCACAAGCCACGTCCTGATCTCATCACTCTTTGCCCATGCCACTTCAGACGAATCCCTTGTCAAGTTTAGCTCTGTGTTTTTGGTTCAGGATAAGTTTGTGTGAATTAAACTCTGCCGTATCCGCATCTGGTTCTGCACTTGAGTCTAGTCTTGTACAGGCCTTCAGGCCCCTTTGACACATACAGTACCTCAACTTAGGGACATCTATGATTTGATTTCTTTGGATGTGTCGATTCGATGGGCGTTACCAACATCTGGTGAAAATTTCATGTCAATAGCACCTTTAGAAATCTATTTACTTTGAAAATTGGTGATGTGTTCCATATTTATTTTACCTATTGTATAGTCATCATGAGGATGAATGTCATAGTAATATGGGGCTTTTAATGATTTCTGTTCTTTTTTTTTTAGGGAGAAATACATCTCCCTAGCAGTCAGTTCATAACTTATAATGCAGTGGTTCCAAATCTAAGAATAGACATAAATGAAAACTTACCAAAGTAAAGCGATCTCTCTCTTTTCATCTTAGACAATGCTGCCATAAAGCTCCTTGCCTGTTTGCATCCTTTACATTACTATCATCTTGTGACTGCGGTCAACTATTGTCCCTGAAAGGTCTGCTTGATTCATATTTACAGCAAATTGTGGCTCTCTCCATTTTATGAACGTGTTCTTTTCTTTTTAACAGTGACCTGAGCTAGGCAAGCTAACAGCCCAACAGCTTTTTTTTCTGGGGGTTTGCATATGTGCATTGTGGACCAACTTCTGGTCTTTCATGGTGAACTGAGGGAAGACAAGCATGCTTGAAATTGATAGTTAACCATGTACCACTGTGCTCTAGCCTTTTAATCCAGCTAATTTTATTTATTATTCACATATTTAATTCTTTTAAAAAAAAATCAAGATGTACAAGTGTTTTTTACAGATACTTGGTCCTTACAGGAGAACCATTGCAAATGCCATTTATAGAATATAACACTGAACATTAAACAGAAAATAAAATATTTCAAATGTGCTGAACCTTAAAAATATACAGCAATATAAATCCATTTAATACTAATGGGGATTATTTGTCTCTAAAATAAACTAACTCTGATTGCCTTTCTGTAAAAGTCACTGCACGCCATTGTTATAATTTCAAATGATCCTATATTGTGACAGTATCTACGGAAGCGTAGAGCTGCCACCCAGGCAAAAGAAAAATAGAGCTATATCACGTTATAACAAGAAAAGTTTATTGTTCTAACAATATACTTTTCATGTTCTTTCAATATACTATCATGTTAGTACAATATACTATCATGTTAGTACAATATGCTATCATGTTAGTACAATATAATATTTATATTGTACGAACGTGATAATTATGTATATTGTAATAACGTGATAATTATGTATATTGTAATAACGTGATAATTATGTATATTGTAATAACGTGATATTATATTGTTCAAACGTGAAAGATATATTGTTAGAACAATAAACTTTTCACATTATAACGTGATATAGCTTTATTTTTCTTTTGCCTGGGTGGCAGCTCTACGCTTCCGTAAGGATCAGCTAAGGTAAATTCATAAATAACATTATGTGTATTTTTGTCAGCAGAGGATTTGATCTGATTACAATATGGATAATAAAAAAACCCAAAGTCAGCATTAGGAGGTTTGTCCACACCTGACCTACAGCAGGCTATGTCATATATATTTTTGATGGTCATGTATAGTTCTATCAAACTTTATCAATTTGCACAACACTGAAAAACTGAAAAAGTCATGATGAGTAGAAACAAAGTATTTAGAATAATATGAACATTAATAAGAATGGTATTCATCTTAGAAAGCAAAAAAGTAACAAAAAAACCCCCCAAACTGAAGTATTGCAACAAACTTTTAGTTTATCTTTGAAGCATTTTTTATTTGTCAACACAGAGTATATGATAGCAAATTCTTTTTTCTTTTTTTTTTAAAACCTTATCCTTTTGATTGGACATAAAATTACATAAAACTCTTTTAACAGTGCAAAACATAGTAAGTTGTGTGCCAAAATTATTAACAGATCCTTTGCTTGTCTTCTATCAACACTCTTCCTGTTATCTGAAAATCCAGAGCATTCCAGTTCAGCACATTCCCCAGAGTGAAGCTCAGATCATCGGAGTAGTTCTGGATCTCACAGGAAGACAGGGTGTTGTCCCACATGTGGACATCAGACATCATGCCAATAAAAGACTGATTAATATCAAATCCTCCACCATAGGAATCCTGTTCCTGAGAAATGGCAAAGAGTTGAATTAAAAGTTATATTGCACTGTTATGTATTTTTTTCTGACTGACACAAAGTCACAAATAAGGAGAATGAGCATATTTGGAAAACATATTAAATAAATGCTGTGAAATTTATAAACAGTTTCTTTGCCCAAGATAAGTAGTCTGAGCCACCTTAGCATAGTACATAAAATGGAAATGGGAAAGTCCAAAGCAATGCTGATCCCAAATACACTAAAAGCAAACCAGGAAAAATGCTTCACTAGAAGTTTGGAGCTGAACTGCTTATGGATATCAGCACAGGCTCCAGACAACTATTGTCAGGTCTTATACTCTTTTTGTTAAAAATAAAATTGTGGTTTTCACTTTAATTTTTGTCTTTAATATAAAGTGTACTTTGAAGCGCTAGTAAGTTGGTTACAGACCCAGAACTTCAGCCTGTTTTTCCGTAGTTCTGTGCTAAGCTAACATAATTAACCTCTCAGACCAAATCTCTGTACTTTGTCTAATATATGCAACTAGTGTGCACCAATCACAGTGGTGTTAGAACTATACCTGTCCTAAAACAATGGACATGGGTCCACCGATGTTGGATCCAGAGCTGATGAATTTCCTGCTGGTAGGCTTTCCATTTACCCACAGCTGAATTAGTCCAGAGGTAGCATCCCAAGTGGAACAAACTGCATTCCACGTGTTCAGCTTGTAGTCTTGCAATGCAAATTCAGTTTTTTTGTCCCTGGCCCACAGATCAAACAAATCACTTGCCTCTAGTTTGAATATCAGAAAGTCATTGGAAGCAAGCGGTGTTGCCAAAGAGAAAATAGGGTGGCCTCTTCTGAGGTCTGTGAAGGATCTGTAAGCAATGACAAGACATTGACATACACGGTGATGCTTTTATTATTATTATTATTATTATTATTATTATTATTATTTGATTTTGCATTTTCAACACTACCTGAGACAGACAGTTATAGCACTTAAGTCTTGTTTTGTTGTTAACAGCTTCACGTGAGCTGTTTTTGTCTTTTCTGGGAAGGTGAACATTTTACTTGCCAGGTCTTAAAAGAATTAGAGAAATAAATTAATAACATGATGAGTAACTTTCAGTGATGCTGATAACCAGACCAGATTTCTCGCACCTAATCTTAAATAACATAAAACATAAATTTACTTTGTGGAGTGGCAGCACATGTTGCCAGCGTCACCAGTAAAAGCAGCAGTGCCATCTGATACAAAAAAATACAATAATGCAAATCAAACATTGCTCAAATTTTCACCTTTCAACTTAAGTATGGAAATAAGGTTTCTGTCACTTAAGGCATCCTGCTAAAATATATATACAGGCAGAAACGTTTTAAAACTTTTGTGTGGAATGCATTAATGTAATTTACATGTATATCATGTCTTACCTTGAATTCAGTCTCAGGATGTTGCGTTCCGTGAGAAAGGTGAGGGAGTGAGTTTTATAGTGGTGGTGTTTGTTGGTGAAAATGGGTCTTCTTCATTGAGGTCATTGACTCTGGGTTTGTCCTACCCTTAGATCAAGAACAAAGCATATTTTGTAATATTACCTCTGTAAGCAACCACTGGATTTTAAATCAAACAATCAACATGACCGAAGTACAGACTTCGATTCAAGGGGTTTTTCCAAAGTATTGCATTAACATTGTAGGAATTTCAGCCATTCTGATAAATTGTCCGCCAATTTAAACTTAAAACTAACAGGACAATTGACTGAAAGGCAGTTTCATAGCAATGTGAGGTCTGTTGGTTTGGTATTTCATGAAACATGAAGCAGATACAAGATCTGAAGTTGATTCAAAGTGTGCCTTTTCCGTGCATCTCCAGAACATCATCAGGCTGAAAAACTCAAATTAACCTAGTGTGCAGCATTAACAGAAAGAAGAAAAGTATGGGAAAGGAGAGAAACAGCTCACGAAGGCATACAGTACCATATCATCTGCCAAACACTGTTGAGGTAATGTAATGGCATTGGGATGTATGGCTTCCAGTGGAACCAGGTCACTAGTAATTATTGATGATGTGTCTGCTGGTAGAAACAGCAAGATGTTTCTTGCTATATTCTTTGCTCAGATTCAAACAAATGCTACAAAACTGATCAGTGTTCCGCAG
>VUQG01020002.1:0-35358 GCA_015106755.1 Etia nguti
GGATGTCATACTATAGCATGGTGATGGTTAGGATGATATAACATGAAGTTCCGAGGGTCATTATCACCCTCATGCTTGTCATTAGTCAGTAAGAGAGAGAGAGAGAGAGAGAGTTAAGGGCTCCTGGAACACACCACCCAGCTCTGAGAGCCTGTATAGATGGCTTGATTTAATAAGGACATTAAAAAGCCTTATCTCCTGTCCTTAAGAGAAGGTCAGTGTGTCTAAAATAGCTGAAATGCTATGATAACAGTTTAGATAGATAAGATATCTCCTGAATACTAATGCAGAACAAAGCAGCTTTAGGATCAGGTTACAGCCTATAAGTCACACTTAGTTTTGTGGCCTAATGCGTTGTTTGTTTCAGTCATTTGAGGTTTGGACAAAGCTGCACACAGCTGTTATGGTGTCAAAATGCTCCGTGGATCTGTGTTGTTAGGTCTCTACAGAATTAACAAAACTCCTCCCATCCATCAGTGTCATCATTTTTCTATTCTGACCAGTGGCTTCAAAAGCCTGAGAAGGCCAGACTCCTCACAGTCTTAAAAAAAAATGTCTGTAGTAAATTGGCCCCCAGTAAGTATCAGCCATGACGATTTGACGTCTAAAACTCATGATGTCTGATTATTATTTGAATATGTCTGTCAGCTGTTGTGAATGTAGCTCAAGTATGATTATTGTTAGTATGATTGCTTATTGTTAGTTATTCTGTAATCTGAGAATGCTCAGTATTTACCCAATAAAGCAGTGAGAATCATGGAATGAATATTTATTTTTTTGCCATGATTTATTTGTGTTCATCTTCCCCATCTGTGTAGTAGAAATGTGCTTTCTGCTTTAATATCCTATGTTTCACTTTGTGAAGCCCCAGACTGAGCTCTTGTGTCAGTCCCAGTACCCAGATAGTTAGTCTTAGTAGATAATTAAGTTGAAAGCACAAATAAAGGGTAAATTATTATATTTTAAAAAACGTATCTATAGGCAGGACTATACACATCCACATATATCTTCTACCTTGTACCGCAAATACAGATACCACATTTTATTAGCAAAGTATTAGTAATAGATGCCCCGATCACCTCTCAGGACCTTGGACTCATGATCATTATGATCAGAATAATAGCTTGAGGATCGCCACAGTCCTTCGGGTGCTGCGTTGCTGTGTCCTTGCTTTGCTTTGGGAGAGGGAACATATTAGCAGTCTTTCTCAGATGCTTTGGTGCACCTGCAATCTCCTGATGTTTAACCCTGGACTTCATTGGAGTGTTGCAGTGATTACAGGCCGTCCTGAGGGACATCGATTGTCCTGCTCCTCCTAGGCCAGCCCCACACAATGCTGACGAATGAACTCGTGGCCCTGCCAAGTCCAATTAACTGTCAGTGCCGCATCGACGAGCTCCTCCGTTTGTTGAGAGTGAAGAAAAACAAACTTTTAATCAAATTTGCCTCCGGGCCCTAGGGTATTTGGGGTTGTATTTTGCATTCCGCTGTGTTCTGCCTCGCCTGCAGCTGTGCTACCCTCTCAGAAGGTTATATTCCATGTTGTTTGTGTGAGATAGCAAATTTCCCTGGACCCTACTTTGGTGCAAGCCCTATCTTTCTACTGTCTGTGATTGATGAATTATCCAGTGGTAGCATCTTAAGATTATCCACCCGCAAACAAGGCTGACAAAAGAATAAAACTATTGTTTATGTTTGGTGTGAGTTTACTGCAGCTTGTCGCGAGAATTTTCTTTTGTTTTGTTTTTTTTCTGAGTGCCTGAGTGCATGGCAGTGTCAGGAAAGTCTATAAGCACCTTGGACTGGTTGATCAATAAAAGCTGAGGTTACGATCTTGCAGAATTGTTTGTGCATTAACATCTCCACAAATACCCTCTGCTAATTCTACATCTCCACAAATACCCTCTGCTAATTCTACCAAGGTCGAGATAAACAACTCTACTCTTCTCTGATTAGAGTAATGCAGACATTAAAAGCCAAGAAATTCAATTAAATTGGTGGCAGTTGCCACAAAGAAAAAAGGAAACAGACAAAACGCAAAGATATGCTATCACATAGCTAGGGCATACTAACTGGAACAAAGAGATGTAGCTTGGGATTTAACCATTGACAAAAGGGCATCTGGATGATAAGGATCAAAGGAAATTTTAGAGGAAATGTAATCGTTACCCCACACAAGGATGTATTCATGATGATCCAATCTGTGTTCTGCAGAAGCTCATCTAAAATTAGTCGTAAAGCTGAAATGAAAAAAAAAAAACAAGGTCAGTGCCACTAAAATTGTCTTTTTGCCCTGATTGGGTGAGCACACATCACCAACCAGTACAATGTTTGGAAAAAAAAGCACACCCACCTATAGGAGTCCATCATGTCCTGTACTGCGCACTTCATTAAGACCTTTCAATTTAGTTTAGATGGATAAAAGACAGAAAATGCTGACTTACTGGTTCAGGCACCCGCATCCTCAAAGTGACGAGTCCCTCCTGAGAAATTAGATTAGCAAAGAAACTTGACACCATGTGATTCTCTCAGCTTTCACACTTTAAACATTCCCTTGTATTATAATTCTGGGACTCACTTCCATTTCAGGCACAGGCATACTGTAGTATGAATGACAAATTCACCCTCTGCCACGGAACAAAAAGAGGGTTAAGGTCCATGGATCAATATCACTGTTCCTTCTGCTGACTCTTAAAGCTTCTGGGCGGATTTTTCCCTTCTTTTGTGTCATTTGTTTATTCCTTAAAACTTTTAATCAAAACCTGACCGATGAGCAAATCTGTCTAGTTTTAGATATTTTAAAACTATGTTTCTTCTCTTATAATAGATGTCATGCGGGTGGTTTTATGCCCCATGCTGACCCTGCTCTTCCCAGATGGCTTAATTCATTTCTTTGCTGCTTCTTTAATGTACTACAGTATTTCTCTCCTCCTCTCTCTCTGCCACTCACACACAATACTCCCTAAGTTGCTGTTGTATACTTTTCTCTTTACTCTGACTTTGAGAATCGGGGAGAATAATTCATGGGCCAGCAAGTTTCAGAGACTGGGATAACAACGCTGCTTTCAGAGCCAGCAGTTCATTTGAGTTGAAATTCTGGATTTTCCTTTTTTTTTTTCTGAGAAATCTCCAAAGGGTCCGTATTATCCTGGAGAGAAATAGGGGAGGGAAAAGGAAAGGAAAAACTCTTAATCTACAGTTTTTCTGTGTTAATCAAAGGCTCAAGATGTTTTCCTGTTTCTGTCCTTTCATATTTCAGTTATCCATCCATCCTGTGCCGCTACTCTTTTTACCTCATTGAGCATAATGCACTGCTCTGGTTTTTCAAGCTCCTGTTTTCCACATATTCAAATATTTCCCAAGATGCAGTGCTAATATAGTTTTAAATGCATGACTGTGCCACATTTTGCACGTTTTAGATGAATAGCAATGAAAAAAAACAACACTTTTCTGGGCTTCTTTATTGGCTATTTATTTCATTCAATTAAAAAAAAACCCACAAAGTTGTACATAAAAGTCTTTGCCTCATAACTTTCCTCATATAATATACGTCAGTGTGTCGGATTAACTGGTGGTCAGGCAGGTAGAAACTCTCTCCAAGATTGATGGCTACATGATGAGCATTTGCATAATGTGAGATCATTAAAAAGCAATTATCCTTGTGTTTCAATGTGCGAACGTGTTCCTGTATTGTTGGGATTCATTTGGTAGGTGGATAGGCACACTGATTGACCGTCTTTAAGATGAATCATATTAAGTGTTTACAGTGGGGTGGGGGCGGGGGGGCATATTCATATGCCGTGACACCTGAGACACATAAAATCACGGCTTTGAGAGAACAACTAGCAAGTTTTGTTTGCTTACACTGTGTGGAGAGGAGTGGTTAAAAATGCAGACACAACAGAAAATTTGCATTTATGCACCTCTCTGTGTTAGTCGATGAGTTCCGGTGCTGTTATAGCCATGTGTCTCAAGCTTTAGGGAATTCAATAATCAGATTGATAGATGGACATTCCCACTTTGACATTTTTTTTATGCCTGGTGTGTTCTTGACAGTATTAGCTCAGATACATGTAAACCTAGATGCTGGTGCTGTCAAGGCTTAACACCTGTTTTCTCAGCTCAAGATGAGCCTCGTTGCATTTTTATTTCTTTTCCAGTTTAGCTTTAATCTGCTCAAACTGCATGGCGCCAGTTTCTTAAGTTTTCTGCACAATATTAGTTTCTTGGTTCCTTTTCAAACAGCACCACAAAGTCATATCCTTCTAATGTGTCTAAATAAAAAGTATTAGCAGGATTTCCAAGTATTTAATGTTTCTTGTTTTTACTTTGCAACAATGTGAACGCGACAATAAAACTGCAGAAAAATTATTTCGTCAGTAGGCTGGCTGTCTTCAAATTTTTCAAATTTAACACAATACTTTTTTTTTTTATCTGCATTTTAATTTAAGGTTCAGTGGAGTTAGTTGAAAAAAACATAGCCTGTTCCTTCCTTTACTTAAGTGACACTGGATGCTATTTGGCCAGAGGGCACTCATAAGATGGTCCTTAGTGAGTGTGAATGAATGGGGCTGGAATATAAAATAAATATACTCCTGTGTCTAGGCCAAACTGTTACATTTTGATTTTAGTTTTCACAAATTTAGTTTTAATATTATATCAGGATTAAAATTAAACTAATATTTTTTTGTTTTGTTTACACGGAAGCGGAATTCTCCCCACAAAATGCTTTAATATTCTGCTAATGCTGATTGGTCAGCTGAGATTTCCCCAATCACTTTGTCAGGACACTCTCCAATAATGAGACCTGTTTTCAAACAACTTGAGCAAATCAAGTACACTCCTGAGTACACACTTAAAAAAAAGCAAACTTAAATGTACATATTAAAAGCTGCATATGCATCTACAGGTGCTTTATTATTGGTTGCCCTCAGGTGTCTGCTGCTAGGAAACGCTCAGCTGCAGCTCAGTTGATCTATAAAAATCAAAAGTGGCTCATGTTACCCATAAATATTGTCTTAACCCATTTTATTAAAAACATGCAAGATGAACTAAATATCCAGTATTAGGAGATTCAGCTCCACAAGGTCTATCCTGTAAGCACCCTCTATGAGTCGGGATCTTCTAAGCATTTTTTAACCCGTGGGTAGTGAGAGGGAAGTCTGAGGTTTCCCTTATGCTGTCAACTTGCCGTCAATCAAATCTGATCTAAAGATGTCCTCACTGTCCAGATGAGGAAGATTAAACTCTATTTTTATTGCAGTTTTTGGTTATTTATGTTTAAGGTTGCAGGTTTTAGGTTAAGTCTTAAAGCAAATTTTTCAGTGGCTTTAAGTAACTAATATTACTAATGTTACTCACTTATTCTTTGGCATTTTTAAGAGGTACAAACACAACAGACTGCTGTCATTTTTCAAAAAATAACAAAAGTATTATATTCTTTCTTTCATCATTTATCACCTGTATCTTTTATCCACCAAGTGTGCTTAAGTAGTGAATTAGTTTATGATTTAAATGAACCACTCAGTTGAGAATTAAATTATGATACCATCTCAGATTGATACTGGACATATTCATTGATTGCTGTTTTCAAGGGATTTAAAAAAAAATAACTGGCAACAGTTTTGATATTAGAATAACTGCATAATTGTTGCCTAAAGTAACAGTGTCATGACTGTAGTGAGTTATAAGGAAGAAGTCATGCAAAACAAGCAGTTTGATGCCAGGTTACGAGAAGCTGTGATGGATATGTTTCATTTTTTTCTGGCCTGAGCAGTGGTAGATTAGTAATGGACAGAAATGATCAGATTAATCAATAATGAAAACAATCATTAGTATAACCTTGAAATATAAAACCAAAATGTGTTTTTTTTCTAAAGCTTTATTTTCTCTTAAATTGCTTTTTTTTTTGTTATTGCTAATGTCTGTGTGTTAGTTTACAAGAGTAATACCGGCAATTTCATTGTATCTACTTAAGGATAACTTTAAAGAAAATCTTTAAAATCTAAAATGATAATTAAATAAAAGTACATATTTACTTAAAAATTATTGTTATATACCAGTCCCACTGGCATATAATGATACATAAAAATGCAGATACACCGTGCAATTAAAGCTTTTCTGGTGGGTGATATTGAATATACAGTGTAGTGGGGCTCCAAGGGGATTGCCATTACAGCTGCAGCCTGCAGGATGCTGTGTTGTTTATATATTATGATATGCTGTGCTTGTGCTAATTTTTTGTTTGACAATGCACAAAACAGAACCTGCTTTTATAACCTGCTATTTTCAGTGGAGCAGTCTGGCATAGACATAGATAATTCATGTCATGTAGATTTTAAAGCAAACTGGTAAAAAAAAAAAAAATCTCTTTCAAGCGTGCACCTCTGATTGCTAAATCCACCTGTGATTGGCCGTGCCTCCTCTGAGCTTCTATATGCACTGTAATAACAAAACAGACTCTATACACTTATATATACAGAAAGTGATAATCTGTTAATCCACATAAAACCACAGAACTCATACCGTAAACACAAGACTTGAACTAATTAGTGCCATGTACATAAATTCAACAGCTGCAGCTTTTCTTCTTTAGGACTCCATTCATTAAGACTACTTATGCAAATAAAGCCAGTCACAAATCTCTAATTGTGATACCAGGGGCACAACAACCCCTCACACTGAAGCCATGTGTTTTAAAATGAGTGCAGAGCTGCAGTGAAAGTGCACAATATGGTTGAAAAGATAACAAAACATAATATGATTTTTCCAATATAGCCAATTACACCAGAGGCAACAACAAGAAGGAGTGCCATGTAGTCAAACGTTGTCATCTTGAGATTTTTTTTTTTTTAAATAGTTCCATGCTGACTGCTGAAGTAGCCAGAGGCAATATGTTTTGTTGCTTGAGCCTGCCACAGCAGAGAACTGAATGGAAGGTTGTGATATTTCACATTTGGTCAGATATTGAATTGTTAACACTACAATATGGCGCCCACGTATTAAATGTTTTCAAGGTCTCTAGTACACATGAGTCTCGACAGACGTGGATGTAAACTGCAGCATGACTGGTCGATAGAGTCACACCGCAGCAACGTGGTAATCCAAGTTTTTCCACCAAGCAGATTTTTTGACTCTTGAAGGTCAGCAGTTTGGAAGATCTCTTTAGTTGATTACTACTGTGTCATTTGTGCAAACAAAGTTACCAACTTGCAGTGGTGGTGAATTAGTAATGCCAATATCCTATTACAAGCAAAGATTGAGTTATATTTTTATTGTGCTTAAATTACACGACTTCTAGAGTAAATGCACATGAAGAATCCTGCCAGTGTATGAAACTACTGGATCGTGATTATGGACGCATTAAGTAAATGCTTTCATCTTACTGTAGTTTTATGCGTACAGTCTTAATCTGGAAAACAACTGTAAATCTGGTTCAGAAAGTAGTAACTTCACGTGGGAAATATATAGAGTTACAATGGTAGGGGTGGCTGTGTTGGCATTATATGAATATACATCAGTCTCCACTCTCTTGATTGCGCACCCCTTCACATCGACTGCCGTTGCCCTATGGCAGATTCTACTTCATCCTAATTAGAGTTAATAATTGAAAATAGGTAATCAATATGTGCAAATTAAGTCTGGTAACAGTTGGTATTGTCAGGTTGACATTGTTTTTTGGAGGGACCACGCCATTCCAGGTGACTGATTTACTGCTGTGTGTTATGTCTTTGAAGTGCTACAGTCGTGGCTTTATTTATACCTGGGTCACTGTGTATAGTTGTGCACTGTAGATAAATGCCCGCCTTTGCTCTGATTGCTTTTTTTTTGTTGTTGTCCTGTGGCAAGAGAGCAAAGGGTTTGTTTTCTGCAGGACAGGGTGAAGGGTAAATTATTAATTGGAAGGAGCAGTGGGCTGTGTAACAATTTGCTGATCCAGAGGCTTTCATGAGCCGTGTCAGGTTGTGTTGAACAAGTGACTGGTTTACTGCAATGAGGCAGAGCATCTCTCGCAGGGCGCTCGCATTACTGCTCAACATGGGCAGCTTTATTAGAAACTGAGGGGCACTCTTTTTAGTAGCGTTACTTTTAAGTGCTCGTTTGGAATAACACGTGAGATGACCCGGCCTTGTCGGTCTCAGTCAGCCACTGGTCCTGTTAACCCAGTTAGAGCTGTGCTGCAGTACTTCTATTGATCCATGTTAGCATCCTATAGAGTAGAACTCAGACAAATGATCAGATCCTCCTCAGGATAAAGAACCAGGCCAGACTTTTTAATCGGTAATGCATAGTCCTAAAAGAATTAAGCTATTCACTCATTAGTTTTGTGGCTCCAAGTAGGCAACAGTCAGGTCTTGTTAGTTCTTCTCCAGCTACAAGGTGGTATCAGGAAGAAGTGGTGGGTGCTTTATAGTGAACTGTTTGAGCAGCAAACTCTGCTCATAGACCTTGTGTTGTTAGCTTGATTGTGGGCTGCTTTTTCCCCCAGGGAAATGTGAGCGCACAGGGTCTCAGCTAAGATGAATTAGGGCAGGACAAAAGACACGCCCAACAGCAGAAGCCGCAGCGTGCTGTTATTCCAGTTCAGCAAAACGGCGCCCATAACTATTGGCAGTTTCCTCTGTATATTTAGAAGTTCATTTGTCAAGCTCTCGTGGATGTATCTAAACTTTTTACTTGTCGTGCCTGGGTTTTCTGGGGACTAATAAATAACAGCATAATGGGTGTCAGCAGAACACGGAGGTGCCAGTAGGACCTGTCTTGTAGCGTATTGGCTGCTTTTACAGCCCCAGGTTTAACAAAGCTCAGAGACATTTATCACTCAGTGCAAATTTACCACTTTACACAACAATCATCACTTTCCCTGTAGACCCCGTCCCAGCCCTGTCTGCTTCTCACTCAGTTAGTCTGCATCAATGAGTCAGGGAGCTGTGATGAATAGTTGAGTGTGGCTTTTTTTGAATAACTCCTTTTGCAAATAGCTCATATTGATTGAAGAGCAGAGTATTACATATTCTCGTGTCAGCTAAATTGTAGGAACAATTGTTTCATTGTTCATTTTTAAAAAATATAATTTTAACATTTAAAATGTCTAAAGAAAGTCTGTCTCTTTATGCCATTTGTAAGAGGTGGCTTGTCTGCATTAATTCTGACCATGAAGTATAATTTGAAAATTCAGATCTGTCAAGAAAAGAAGGGGAAAAAAAGAACAAAGCTAGTGGAACAAAGTGCGATCCAGACAATATGAAACTCAGAGGTGCATTCTGCTCATGAGGCAATGCAGGCGACTCATCAAGACAATGAGTCACGCTGCTTTGCTTTGCTACAAGCTCTGCTCAAAAGTAAGCGTGGAGTAAAAGGCTCTCAGGCGGCAGAGCGTTTTCCCTTCTAATGTCTTTAGTTAAGTTATTCCTCAAGTGTCAACAGTGTGTGTTAATAATAGTTATGTGACAGTGAGTGACTCAGGCAGTGGGGAGTGAAGTCAGGCTGCCTGCCAAATATTCCAGTAGCAATAATGTGGCTTTTACAGTTAGAGTGGGCAAAGGAGAAAGCAACCGTCTGCACCATCCACCACCACTAGCCAGCATTTATACTATAATTGCAATTGAAGTTTGCTTTTCCCCTCCGTCGAGCTGAATAAATGATGTCTAAAACTTGGGTGCCATTTGAATGGTGAAAGATATTCTGTGTTTAAAGAGCTTGACTGAGGCCTTCATTTTGAATTTAGCTTCGAGAAGCTTATGGCAGCTTTCAGCGGCGCAGACTTCTCCTCGTCGAGAACAGTGACAAACATTTTGCTGTAAGTTGCCAAGTTCAGGAGAGCTCCTGAATGAAGTCGGCTGCTGAAAGCTGTTTGGTTTTAATCCTGTTGCAGCCAGCCTTTGATTATGCAGGCTCTTGAGCATACTTCAAAGCTCAGCACCACCATGATGGCTCTCTCAGCCTATTCTTTGGACATCACCTTCAGAAGTTTACTACCTGCCGGTAGCCCTTCGTGATCTGTTTTGTTCCAGCAGAGGGGATTTTACTCAGCATCCTGGGATTGGGCCTTTCCCTGTGTGTGAGGTTATCCACATTCTAACTGTTATACATTATGAGCTCTGAGAGTTCAGGCTGGATGGTGTATGTGTCCTCTGGTTAGGCACAGTGACCCGGGCCAGACCAGTTAATGGTTTGGACCGCATCTTCTCTGGTTTCAGTGGGATTTGTTGCCTACAGACTGAAACCCACAGGGGTCGTCATCAGCACACACAATTTAGCTGTTCTCTCTGGAAGCTGAAGCCTTCATGCTACATGCTACTTTCTCTCTGTTTTTGCCCACAGCTCATCATGAACTCTGACTCCTTAATCACAGTTAAATGCTTTCAGAGCTGGGGAGTGAGAGACTACTGGGTAAAGTTTCCGAACCTCCGTGTAGGAGAGAGACAGCAAGATAATGGGCTTTGCTCTCAATGTGCTGAGGCCTCTAACTGGAAGCTAAAGGAGGTTTAAAACTTCAAATAGTAACATTTGTTGAGCTCCTAAGCACCAGAAAAGTCTGCAAATTAAGCACGGGATAGATTTTGGTTTATTCGGTTTCTCTCTGCCTCTCTGGTATTCATGCATTTATTTTTTTTTAAACTGGTATTATATTTTTAGTTGTGCATGTAAGAATGTAAAATGCCATCTCTACTAATGTGGCCAAGGTTTGAGCTGAAGCCAGAGGTGATGATGCCTCTAAGTTGTAGAGACACTGCCCATTTTTCTGCTGTGTCGAGGGAGCACTGTTGAGCAGAGGAAGCTCTGATGAGTGCTTATAGACTGCTAAACCAAGTTGCAGTTAAACTGCTCATCCATTACCACCAACGCCCGCACACCCCTCAAGTTTAATGTGCCAGGGTCGTTTGCGTGGCAGCAGCTCAACCTTCAGGGAGCTCATTCATGCCAGACTGGAGGCCAGGAGCAGATTAGATCAAATCAGTGAGAGCCCTGTAATGTAGTCTCTAGTCTGTCCAAACGCAAAAGCAATACTGCACTAGCCCAGTGTTTCGGGACCCCCTTCAGGGCAGACCTGTCCGTATCAGTGAAGGGCTGATCATCTTCCTGCTGTGTACCTGGAAAAACAGGCTTCAGTGCCGACCATGAAACAGAGTTCATTAAGCTCCAATTCTGGTTGATCACAGCTCTGGCAAAGTGAGCATAGAAGGAGGGGGGGGCTCGACGTCTTTACATTTTCAGCTCAGGCTGTGTTGGTGTGCGAATCAATAGGGGAATATTCACCATCCTGGCTGCTGTGCTGTCCTGGATCTCAAGCTGGGCTTTTCTGTGAGGCAATACAGCTGCTGATGGAGAGATATAGTGCCATATCAGTCACTTAAATCATTACTAGAACCTCAAATGAACAATTACCTGGCTGGGACTGAAGGCAGCTTACTATCCCACCTTACTGCTGGTCGTTCTTCATTCACATTCTGGTTGTTGATCACTAGTTGTTTCCTTGATTACAGGACCAATTGAGTTTTGTGGGTTTTTTTTTTTTTTTAAACAGACCAATTCCCAGGAATGTGCGAATTACTTGTTTTACATCATACCCTCAGGTACTTCTTAGTAATGCCACTGAATTTAACACTGAGCAGTCATTGTCTCATACAAGTGTGGATCCAAATTAAACTTTTCTGTTATATTACTCCAAGTTCAGCACAATTAGTCAGCTTGTGCATTTAGCAAAATGTGAAAAATGAGTCCTCGCGAACGTTTACAACAGTTTGATAATTCGACTGTCTCAAGTACCTTATTTCTTTTTTCATTTTGACAGCTGGCTGCTGAAGTTCCACCTGAAAAGAGGCGTTAAAAACATTAAAGTATCAAACTGTTATATATGAAAAATGATTTTGTTCCTCGTGCTAGTCTCTGAGTCCTCCTTCGCTCTTTCGTATAGTCACTGAAAGGTGTGAACAGCTTGCACATGTGCTTCTCTTTTTCTTTTTTTTGCAGATTAATTTCAGGGTGTTATTAAGATTTTTCTCTGTGATGGTTGTGATATGTCAACATCACATATATTCAGTCTCACACCATACATTTTACCACCATTTCATCGTAACAGAACTGTATTCGCACCTCTTTAATCGTTTTATTTGCTTGTTGGTAACGCAGAGCTGTCATCTGTCCACTACAAGGAATTTGAACCAAAAACATTTAAAACCTGCAAATTTACATTTTTATATCAACACTGAGTCTAATGACTGCTTTTAGAATTGGTGAAATGATCTGCTTTTAGATGTGGTGGTGCTGGAAGGATCGGCACCACCAAATCCATGCCTTTGTAACTGCATGCAGAAATTTGCAGTGACTTCATCTTGAGTCACAGGTTGTCATGGGATCAGATGAGACAGGTCCTGGCTACATAAGGTTGCCAGGTTCCCATGCTAAATGAGATCTTAAGTATTGTATTGCAGGTCAGGTTAAACTTCTGAGACCATAAACTCAATAGGAAAATGTTGGTGTTGAAGCTGTTGTCCCAGCTGTTATAGCAGGAGATGCTGGATACACCTTGCACAGTTCATCAGTCTGTTGCAGGGCTAACACATTCACACATTCACACTCACACCTACCAATTAAACTGACATGCATCCTTTCAGACTGTGGGAGAAAACCAGAGTAATAAGAGAGAAGAACCCACTCAAAGGCCACAGCTGTATTTGTTGGATTCGAAACCAGGACCTCCTTGTTGTGAGGCAACAGTGCTAACCGGCTCTTCTGAAAATGCTTAGAGGGATAAATAAGTGGAGCCATTAGTGAGGTCATAGGCAATTTTCTCAACCAGTGGGATCACCCCCTGCTGGTCATTTTAAAGAATACAGGTTTAATGCACTTGTGTGAAGGGTCCATTTTTCGAACCGGTAGGTTACGGTGCCCTGACACACACAAAGAAGAATATATTGTGCTGACTGTTTGTTTTATGATGTCGCTCTTTCCCTTGCATGTAGCTTTAAAAGTAGCAACTGCAACATATAAATTATGCCCACATCCTTGGCAGCATTACTGTATGATGAAGATGATGTTAGAAAACCTTTAAATTTTTCATCTGCAGAGCTGTAAAGTTGGATTTTGGCATTTTCTAGAATGATAGAAAATGTTAAAAAGCTGAAGTTTCAGCCGTATTTAGGATTAAACATGAAGTTATGAAATTTTTACAATTAAGCCATCTCTATGTGACAGGTTTTCTGAATGCTAGGGTAGCAGCATAGAAAATATCAAATAGAAAAAAAATCATATTAAATCTAAAAATGAGAGGTATCGTTGGTAAAGACCTTAATATATTTACTTACTTTTAGAGAGATGGTTGGTCAGGATGTCTTTTGGAGAAGTAGTTAATGATAATGTTTACAATGCTTCTGCACAGGGTGTTTGTCAGCCAGAAGCTTTTTTTCACTTGTGTTCTTTTGTATTGACTCATACAGACACGAGATGTGAATGTTGTTGTGCATTGTTGCTACATTGCAATTGGATCGCACAAGCATATACGGGTAGTTTTTGAGAGTATGAAACAGAAGATCAGTGAACTGTCTCATTTCGATTTCTAATCAGGTCTTTTCATTGGGGAGTTCACATGTTCTTCCTGTCTCTCTGTGTCCATTTTTCTTAGCAATTGCTTGACAGCGTTAGCTCTGTGGAGGGCCTTTTGTCTATTTTTTGCTCAAGGCATCCTCATAAAAGTACCTGCTCTCATATGATCCTGAGCAGAAGTGAAAAAAAAAATCCTTGGAAAGACCAAAACCAGCAATTTGTTGTCATACCTCTCAACTCTGTGATATTGAGCCACAAGGTAATTTATTCCCACTGAAGATCTAAACAGTGCCATGATTTTATTGTTTAGTTTTTTTTAAAGCAAACATCTTACCAAGCAGGAAAATTCTGTGTTGTTGTTGCTGGCTACAACAGGAAGATGGTAAACATATTGGATCAGTCCATAAACCGCAGTGCCAGTGTACTGGTTTTGGTAATGAAGGAACACCACGGGTACCAGTGTGCTTTACTGTTGTGTTTTTAATCGAGGTCTGTGGCCCAGAGGAAGACTATCAGCCTTTTGGTACACAGATAGTATTTTAATAATATGTTCAATTAATTGAGTGAATAGATTAAATCCAGCAATTTGTTTGCTGTTACATGTTCAAAAGATAAAAAATACACAGATTAAAGCTTTAGAGTTTGAATTTGTTGAACTGATGAAAATTAATATTAGAGGCATAGAGAAAGATTTGCAAGCAGTCTGAGACAGCGCTTCCAAATCATACCATTATAATAAAGAGTAATTCATTGGGAGGAAGATTTCCCCTGATCATTTATTATTAATGATGAACTTTTCTAGTTATTCCAAACAATCATTAATGAGTCACTTTATTATTTATTGTGCTTTTATGTGACCATTATGATTTTCAGTGTTCACGAGTGTATTCTGATGCATAGTCTCCTTTTTTTTCTGGTGTGCTTGATGCCACTTGTCTCTGTGCCTGCAGGCTGCGAGAGTGACTTCTGGGGACCTCACTGCAGCAATCGGTGCCAGTGCCAAAATGGGGCTAAGTGTAACCCCATCACAGGTGCCTGTGTCTGCACTGATGGGTACCAGGGATGGCGTTGTGAGGAGCCCTGTGAGCATGGTTATTATGGCAAGGCGTGCCAGTTACCATGCCAGTGTCTCAATGGTGCCACCTGCAACCACGAGACAGGAGAGTGCATCTGTGCACCGGGCTACACAGGGGCTTTGTGAGTACCACTATCATATTTACTCTTTTGGCACGTTTTATGAAGAAATGTGAGTGTGCTATCCTCTTTCTTGCTCATGCAAAGAACTGCAGGCAAACACAGGTTACTTATCTGAGACTTTTGACTTGTGTGCTGACAGCTGTGGGGAGCGCTGCCCCTCCGGTAGTCATGGGCCTCAGTGTGAACAGCGCTGCCCCTGTCAGAACGGAGGAACGTGCCACCACATCACAGGAGATTGTTCCTGCCCTGCTGGGTGGACGGTAGGTCACAGAAGCAAAAGCAAAGGCCCGAGGGGAGAAAATACTTGACCGCTGTTGTAAGTTTAGGGGGGGGAAAAGTACAATAAATGAGAATCCTGTGTCTCTGCTCCCTGGAAGGAGAAAAAAAAAATAGAATTTGTAGTGTGGAAGCTGACTACTGTGAACTTTCCATGTGAAAATTAACTCTGCATTGACCTTTCTGAAGATAATATGTGAAAATATCTTCCACAGTAAAGTGTACACTTTTGAACTTACTCCTTGAATGTAATGCTTTCAGTTGCCTCCTAAAAAAAAAAGGAAAAAGTAAACACATCTGCAGACACATAGGAGGACAGTAACGATAGGTCTGAACCGTCCAAGCATCAATCAAGTGTGTTGGCTTGTTTTCACAGGGTTCAGTGTGTGCCCAGCCCTGCCCTCTTGGCAAGTACGGCATCAACTGCAGCAAAGACTGTTCCTGTCGTAACGGTGGAATGTGCGACCACATCACGGGGCAGTGCCAGTGTGCAGCCGGCTTCAGTGGACGCAGGTATGCAGGTGACACCTTCGGCTGACAAACACCCCGCTCGGTTATTATTCAAAAAGGCTTTTTCTGAAGTTCTATCTGCAAACTTTTGTGCTCCTACTTAAAATAGGTCATACAAAGGCATGATTTATTGATATTAGTATTTAATGCAAAAGAATGGTTTCGTGCAGTTACGCATTTAACAGTCACTCATTGACCCATTCTCTTTGTTGACTTCTAAATGAGGCACAAACCTGGCTGTTCTTTAAAAAGATAAAGGAAATCCTAGCATATTCTCATACTCGAGAGAAATAAGCATTTATAAATGCCCATTAGTCCATTTGAAGGTAGATTGGAAGCTTTTAATAGGGGCGTTGTATGTTTAATTAATCTTGTACTTCATGCTGGCCAGCAAGGTTTCATGTCTTCAGCCTTCATCCTCATCCACTCCCAGCCTATCCATTGATCTCACCATGAGCTACATGCTGTTTGGAGTCTGCTCATTAATTATAAGTAATGGGCTTATATTAAGGTCTCATTGAAATCCACAGATCTTTTTAGTTCCTCGTGCCTGCCAGAGCAGCCCAGAGCAGCCTGGGTTTATTAGTTCAGCTAAAGCAATTGTCTCTTGGATGGAAACACTTCCTTTACAAGACCTTTCCTTTACTTTATTATTTTGCAAAATTGCCCTCATTCATTTTGTCAGTGGCAGGTGAATTAAACTGCCAGGAATAATCTAAGATTGTGTTACCCCCCACCCTCGTGTGTCTAGTATAATAATACCATTGTCCTCTGATAAAACTAAAGCTAGGGTAATTTAAACATGAAACATAACTCGGCCATTTTATGTTGTAATTGAGCTATTTGTAAAAGCTTTGTTACACTCTTGAGACTGAAACTCCACCAGGACTGTATACTTAAGTCAGTATGTTGAAGTGAAGGAAGAAATCCATTTTCTGATCTACACTAATTTATGTGCAGAAACTTCAGCAGTTTCTGTTTAGCTGATGACGATTACTGAGTCTTGTCCAACCCCTGCAGAGACACTGAAGTACTGACAGCAGAGGGCTGCTGTCCTCGTTAAAATTTGACCATGAATTTATGAAAGTATTTTTAAAGTAAACATTCATTATTAAAACCTTGAAATGTAAGGGGAGTGTAAATAATATATCCATATTATTTAATGTATTGAAGCTAGGGCTGGAGTTTTATTTCAATACAATTTTCCATTTCTTAAAGAAACTTTGCATTGCGTAAATCATCATAAAACATTGTTGTTTTTTAGTATTATATTTACTTGCACTTCCAAAAACACCCTTTTGCATTCAGATCTGCCCCAAATCATTGTGGCAGAGATTCAACAAGGTGCTGGAAACATTCCTCTGAGATTTTGGTTCATATTGACATGAGAGCATAACACAGTTGCTGCAGATTTTTCAGCTGCACGTATTGATGCGAATCTCCCGTTCCACCGCATCCCAAAGGTGCTCTATTGTGGATTGAGAACGTGCGACTGTTGAGGCCATTTGAGTACAGTGAGCTCACTGTCATCTTCAACAAACCAGTTTGAGATGATTTGAGCTTTGTGACATTGCGTGCTGTCTTGGTGGAAGCAGTCATTACACTGTGGTAATAAAGGGACGGACATGCTCAGCAACAAAACTCAGGTAGGCTGTGCTGTTTAAACAATGCTCAGTTGGTACTAATCGGTCCAAAGTCTGCCAAGAAAATATCCCCCACACCATTACACCACCACCAGTTGGAACTATTGATCCAAGGCAGGGGGGATTTTTTTTGTTCTCTTTTTTGGACTATTCTCTATAAACCCTTTAGATGGTTGTGTGAGAAAACAGATCAGCAGTTTCTGAAGTACTCAGACAAGCCCGTCTGATACCAGCAACCATGCCACATTCAGAGTCACTAAAATCACTTTTCTTCTCCGTTCTCATGCTCGATTTGAAGCAGGTCAATTCATTTAGACACGTCTTGACAATGTCTAAATGAAGCTAAATGCTCAGAGTTTCTGCCATGTGACTGACTGATTAGATATTTGCATTAAGAGGCAGTTGAAAGGTATACCTAACAAAATGGCTGTTGAGTGTAATTAATGATTATAACAAACTGTAGTGTGGTTCTAAGTGTTTATTAATGTCTAAGGAGCTCGGACAGAAGCCAGCTGGACTTCTTTAAGTTTCTTGAAGATGTTTCGCCTTTCATCCGAGAAGGTTCCTCAGTTCTTAAACCAAATGTCTGCGAGTCCCAGGTATTTAAACCCTAGTGGGAGTTATCCCTTAAGAGGGTCGTTGACCCACTATTGATCATGTGCCTCGTCACACGAGCCAAGGCGTGAAAAAGGTGAGTGTCATTATAAGCAGAGGTTTCGGGTGAAACCATTGTGTGACCTTGCCTCACACTGTCATGTGAACTATTAAGATCACCTGACGCAAGATGTGAGTCGGGGTTTGTGGCACCTGGGAAGGGATCTCAAATGTATTTAACAGCTAACCTTCTGAAGACACACAAAAATGTAGTCTGCTATAAAATCAGATGGTGACTGGCACTAACGCAATTGAAATAATACAAATAAAACTTTATAAGCAATGTATTATATATTTATATTATGCTTTTCAATTATGAACAGAGTGGTTAAAGTAAAATATTTGCCCGCATTTATTTTCCTTTGAGTTTAGAAGGTTCACGGTCTATGAAATATGTATCCAAAATGAAATGTTTCAGTTTTACTAAAATGGCTGTAATAGCAATATTGCTTATAATGAATATAAAATTGACTCCATTTCCTTCATGTAGTCGTGACCATGTGCAATTTGTAAAGACTTTTTAATGCTGTAGTGATTAACATTGACATTGTTGAAAAATACTGTCATTTATTTTATTAACTGAACTGCACTCACAGAACTGAAAGGTGGGATTTGTCTGTGTTTGAAACCCAATAACATGAAAGAGAGAAAGGAGAGAAAAATGAGCACATTTTAAAAGATGGAACCAAGGAGAGTTTGAGGTTTTTCAGATTATTCTTTATTCAATTCAGTTTATTCAATTGTTGAAATTAACATTGTATATATCTGTATATATATGTCATACATGCACAAAAAGAATCTCTAACATTTCCAACATCAGATTTTCATGTTACAAGTCTTGACTCATTTTTTTTCCCATGTACCTGACATTTTTTAGAGCAGCAATTTAAAAGACCCCGTCATTGCTCTGTAATTTTCCTCCAGATGTCAGGATGACTGCCCTGTGGGCACCTATGGACCGCAGTGTAACCAGAAGTGCGAGTGTCAGAATGGAGCCAAGTGTCACCATATCAATGGAGCCTGTCTATGTGAAACAGGGTTTAAAGGGCCTAATTGCCAGGAGAGATTCTGTCCCCCAGGTCTATACGGCCTCATTTGTGACAAGTACTGCCCCTGTAACACCACCAACACCGTGAGGTAAGTGAGACATCAGTGCAAGGCCACACACAGCTTTGCTCTGACCAAGCCCTGAAGCAAAGACTCTCCATATGAATAAAGATTTCTGCAACTCAATTTTGTCTCATCTTAGCTCTATGCCAGCACTCATTCTGAAGTCTGGACACCTCTTAGCCATGTCATCCAGTTAGCTTTTAATCGCGACCTTTGCTTCATTCATAATTTCTCAGCAGCATTCATAGTTAATGCAATGTTAATGCTCTGATTCCGGCAAGAGTTGGGCATCGGCCATAGAAGTCATTACAGAACGAAGGAGAAAAGGGACACCTCATCTATCAGAAACGAGCACGTAGACGCATAGATGGATGAATGGCTTTTGGCGTGGACTTCACACTTTGATCCTGCTCAAGAATGAAGTGTTGATACTTTTAGAGCTCAAACTTCACCTCACCCTTTTTCTTCCTGTCATTGTCCCATATTTCTTTCTCATTATATTGTAGCTGCCACCCGCTTTCTGGTGAATGCACCTGCTCTGCGGGATGGACAGGGCTTTACTGTAATGAGACCTGTCCGCCTGGATTCTATGGAGAGGGATGCATGCTGACTTGCAGCTGTACCAACGGAGCTGACTGTCATCCTGTCACGGGTACCTGTACATGTGCCCCTGGGTTCATGGTGAGTATCATGTACATTCACTGCTATTTTATTGTACTCATATCTGTGGCCACTTTCAGGATAATGTTTTATTAAAGATTTTCTTTCAAATTTGACCTTTACCTGATCTCATGAGATCTAGATCTTTGTTCCCAGAGCCAAAATGCCAAAATGGGACCATAGTTAAGCTATGCAAACCGAAACACAGCCAATGTGTACTAAAGGAAAAGGAGGAAAAAAGAAGTTGGTGGAAAAACACAGAAAAGAGCACTCAAAATGCATGAAAAACAAGCATGAGCTTAAACGGCATTTAAAACACTTAGAAAGAGCAGTCCTTGAACATCCATGGCTTTGTGTTCTAAACCACGTTGACACTTGCATGTCCATTTTAATTTATTCGCAGCTATAATTACAGTGTCAACTTGTAATTATGCTATTGGTTACATTAATTTCTCATGAAATGCTCAAGGGTTAATTGTATTTGTAACCTCGCTCCTTGTAATCTTTGATATACTGAAGAATATCTCTATCTCTACTAACCAATAATTGTACTCGAGGAAGCATGTCTCATACCACATGCTGTGAAACGCTTCTCTCCTCTCCTCCGTGAGCCTAAGTTGTGAAGGTTGCAGCTTTGACTTATGTTTCATGTTTTTTTTTGTGGCTGTTGTAAAATGTTTGTGTCAGTGTGGTCATAATTTTTTTTTGGAAGTTGTCCCAGTTTCACTTTAGAAGCTTTTTGTACACAGACAGTCAAGAGCAAGGTGAGACATTTTATCATCGCCTTATTATAAATGTGCTCTACCACATCACAATAAATCCTCTGGTACCTCCCAGTGCAGACATTAATAATGGGTCGTGTGTATTTTACAAATACAGTCGATATGTCTTGACTTGTAGCATCAGTGCGGAGCGAGCTGAAATCTGTACTCCTGGACCAATTGGGAGAAAATTGAATCCTTGACCTATATATGTTTTCGTTTTAGTCGGTTTTTGTGCAGCCATATTGTTCCCTCTTACAACTGTCAAATTAGTTGGGTAACTTCAATCAGTTTCCCTATTGTATTTCTTGTCTTGCAATCTGAAGTTAGAGAGCAACAGCGACTGCAAGGGTACATTTCTGCCAACATTACATTTCGGTGGAAATTGCCTGTGTCTTACAGCAGGCCACTGTGGTGAATTGAGCTACCGAGCAGGGCCGCAGACTGTGTCTTAATTTGCTCCACCTGTTCTCTTTGGCGGCTGCTGGGAAGGACTGCCAGATCCATTAAATAGACCTAGAGGGCAGGAGCTGGAAAGAAAAGAAGGCAGTCAGATGGGAGCAGACACACCTCATATGGAGGATTGGTGTGTTTGAGTGTGTGTGGAGAGGTTTTTTTTTGTACTTTTAACAAAGCTGCTGCTGTGCAAACACTTTGTTACGGAGGTAGAGCTGTGTAGCTGCTACCTGTAATTGTGTGACATGCATCACACATGGTTATTATCACATGGAGCTTTTAAAATGTGGTTGATGATGGTGTTGCGGCTATGATTGCAAGCGAAGTCACTTCCCCGGGGGACAGCTGATAAGACTAAGCCTCCCCACTGCATCTTTGTTCTGGAGTCCCATCGGGGGGCAAACCAAGCAAAGTGTCTGAGCAGACTGAGCACCTGCACGCTTGATTTAGCTCTAGTAATTGGACATGCTCTTTTTGACTGGGACAAAGTGATTACATGTTACCTATTCAGGCATTGTCCTTTGCAATCTGCAGCATGTGGACTCTGTAAGATGTCTTTCTTTTTTTTTTTCTTTTTTTCCGCTTTATGTGAAATATGAATGCATTAGGAATGGATTCCGGTCTGCCTTTGTAGGTGGTGAAAACAATTTTCCTATCTCTCAGGGATTTCTCTCCTCATCAGAAGGTTCAGAGGTTCATTTTCAGCCATGCTGCATGAATTTTAAACTGCACTCACTCACCCAGCAGTTAGATGAACTGTTAAGGAGTGAGAATGATTGGTAATTAGTGGTGCCATTTGCATCTAGTCTCGAAGGGTACCAGCCTGATCAATGTTGTGTCAGCTAGTGGCTTTCTGGAAAAAATGCACTCCAATTACATTAAGATACTAATAGGTATGAATTTAGTGCTTTGGCCAAGGACGACCTGGCTGACTCTCAGCAGCTCTGGTCTGGTTACTGCTTCTATTGGCTGTGTAGTTATGTAAGGTCCTGCTGCTCCTATGCAATGGACTGACAGCCCGTGTATTAATAATGATTCTCCACATCCAGACTTCTATCCTTCCCAGCTCAGAAGGAATATGAATCAGTCGACTAATGAGAGAACTGCCTTTCCCCACTTGAGAACAGACCAACCACTGGTGTCCGCACTGTGAGTGGGGAAACCAAGTGGAATTCGACGCAGTCATGGAGGCAGCAAAATCCATGTGGTCATTTGTGGCTGTATGACGTTTTATCCATGAGTCCAGTCACCAGTAAATTGCCTGAGCTCTGAAGAAAGACTGCACCTCCCTGCCGGTCCCCGTCTGTCCAGCCCCCCCGCCCCCAGCCGGTCGAACTTCTTGCCGCACTTAACAACTGTAACTGAACTGCTATTGTTAGCAGTCTTGAAGCTGTCGTTTGCGGCAGAACAAAGGTTATTGCAACCGATTGATAAAAATTTCATTCGCAGACAGGCGCTTTTATGTGGTGTACAGGGAGGAGAGATGTTTTAAGATGTGTGTTCTGCCCCTGGCGTCCACTGGCACATCTCCTCCTGCCTCATGTTTAAACTGAGTTCAAAATGATAATGAGAGCAGTGAGCAGCCAGCAGTCCCCCAGCTCTCTGGTGAGCGAAGCAAGAGCCACTCAGGACTCCTCTGGGCCTCTAATTGGAACTCTAAATCATTGTGTCACCTGTCACTCAAGTCAGGGTTTGAAACAAAGGGTGTGGGCATCCATAGACTGGCTGTGATCTCTAGCCGAGGGAGGGACAAGAGCGGTGGAGGTGGGCTGTGCTCAGCCTTTAAAGCAGAGAAATTCTAATGACAGCAGGATGCAGAGGACAGAGACGGAGTACTTCATGTCCTTTACCAGATACTTAATTTTAATGCAACAACACTAAAAGGCTGTGCCAATGTGGCTGCCAATCTTTTCTATGGTATATTAGAGTGAGAGGTTATAGAGTTGGTCTATAAGTGATGCCTGTGGGATCCTGTCCATTTCACTGTGGAATTCATTTGCTTGGTTTTTATCACTGTTTTTGCCTAGTGTGGCTCTGGCTGAATATCTGGCCTGATGAGGGCCCAGACAGCCATGTGCTAAAATGTAGATACAATGTTCTCACCACAAGATTCAGCTCTATTTCATTCCCATGCTGTTAAATCCACGGAAAGCCGCTAATGTCTCACATACGCGCACAATGTGTTTTTTGCCATCAGTGCTGTGACGCACAGGGTAATGGCAATAATGAGATGGGTTTTACTCCCAAATGATCGCAGGGAAACTTGTAAAGGACCCCTTGGCATCACATTTATGGGCAGGGTTAATGTGGGGAAGGTGCATGTTTTAACCCAAGCCTCAATCTCCTGATGCTGACTTATTCGCTCATTAAAAGAGGACCATTATCTCTCTGTGTCCAAAACTGTTCCTGACAGTGTGTCAAGGACACCGGTGCCAAAGGACACATTATGAGTATCTTAAAACTTGCCATTTTTAGTTGTTGTCGTTTGGCATGCTAGTTTGGCTCACTCAGCAAACCGGTAAAGTTGGAGCCACAGAAGTGGTTCGTGGAGGTAATAAAAGAACTCGTAATACTTTGCATCAAAAATCCAGTTTCTTTGTCGATGAGCCGTTTGAACACACAGATGTTTTACATATTTTTTTTTATTTAGTTTGGCTCACAATTCGTGATGGTTTCATCATCTCCAGGATGTTCTTCTTTACCTTCAAATGTAATGTAATGCAATGTAGTGTAATCCAATCCATGAGAAACTTGCAAAGATCAACTTATTATGCTTATGAGACATATTTTTATTAATTTCAGTGTGCCAGTTCCGTTTGCATGCCAATATTGTCTTGACTGCTTGAATGGGGTCCACAGTGTCAGATTTTGAAAACCCTTATAGAGTACAGCTTACAAAATACATCTTCCGCAAGTCATTTCACAAGGCAAGGGCAGGAACTTAATGTGACTTAAGTTTATTAAGAACTCAAATAATTGCATTAATAGAGTGGAGATGATTAGATAAGAGTGCAGAGTTAGTCATTGTTTGATTGGAGAAAGGGGTGAAAAGTCTGGATTCTCCAACTTTGGAGTCCTGCCTGCGTCTCAGCTGAAAAGGAAATCTAACGGGAGACGGAGATGAAGAGAGAAGTTGAGAGATGGGGTGAAATGGGGTTGCAAAAGGCAAACCATGGCTCAGAGCAGGTGCTGTCAGAATATATAGAGTGCATAATTGGAAGTTAAGAAGAGATAGCTTGAGCTGATCAAGTGTGGTCCTTCCTTTGAACTTCAGTTACTTTCTTAAATCCATTCAATTTTGCAGTCTCCATACAGACACAATGTGACTTGTTTAAGTAAACAGCTTAGTAAGCTATACAGAGAAGTAGAGTCAACCTTCCCAGTGTTTCAGTCCACATCCTTTAGACTATTTTATTCCTTTTTCATTCTGCCAGAGTCAGCATTTATTGCCATGTTGGTTGTTTGCTGCAAGACTTTGCGTTATTTCTTCCACAGGGTGAGGACTGCTCTACAGTGTGTCCACATGGTCTGTTTGGACGTAGTTGCTTGTCCACCTGCTCTTGCCATAATCATGCATCCTGCTCTCCTGTTGATGGCTCCTGCCTCTGCAAGGAAGGTAAAGAATCATGAGGTTGAGCGCAAGTCTTCTATATTATGAGATAAGGTGTACTGGCTGTACAGATGAACAGATGGATGAACATTTGTACACATAAATTCTTGTGGACTAAATCCAGTTGCTTTCTGTGCATTGAGTTGTTTTCCTGTACAAACTTTATTTAATCTGTTCCATTTTTCAGTCTAATGAATAATACATGACATAAGCTATTCTTACACTCTTAAGACCAAATTTTATGGCATCATAAATATAGTACAATGCAAATTCTTGAGCCACCCCCTCATTCCCACGTGTTTTTCACGGAAAATGTGAAATAGGTGCATCGATTTATTGAAACGCGCAAACATAAATGGGAATGCAACATGCAAGGTAAAAACTGTTTGTACAGTTCTAATGATATTTGGTATGACCGCCTTTATTCTTCAGCACAGCATGAACTCTCTTAGGCAAGCTGCTTAGTCATTTCTTTATGTAGGTTTCAGGAATTGTTCTCCAGGCTTCTTGAAGAGCACTTGAAGCTCTTCTGTGGATGTTGACTGTCTTTTGTTCCCTTCTCTGTCAAGACGATCTCACGCTGCTTCAGTAATGTTAACGAGCGTGGTGTGGGGAGGCCAGTCTATGACCAATAGACTGACCTCTATTGTCATGCTGATTAATGAAGCCACTGTCAATCAGATGAATTCCAGATGGTTTTACATGGTGGATCAATGTATGACGCTATTTTCTGTTGACAATGCCATAAATTTTGACAAGATTCACAACACCACTGACCTCAAACTTCAAATCATGGCAGAGCCTCCACTATTCTTTACAGATGCCTGTAGATGGTCACTGTTATACCTCTGTCCTAAAGTCCTCCTTGGAAACTATCAACAATCTAAACTTAAACCTTCACATCTGGATTCATCCCTTAATAAAAACCTTTTGCAACTGATTTTTAGTCCGTCTTTTTTCTTTTTTAAACTTAGGTCTGCCACTTTTTCTTTTGTCCTCCAGTTTCCTCAGATTGTTTAAGGACACACTGCACACAATGCAAAGATATTACACGTTTTTGGCCAATAGCACTTTGGGAATCACCTTGCTGGTGCAAAAATATTATTTTATGGCCATCAAACTGTATCCTTGGCATTTTTCATCGATTCAGATAAAGAAATGGGAACAAATTATTGGTTTTGTGACAAACTACTGATAACAAAGGTACCTAACGATATATTTCTGTGAAAGACAGCAAAGACTACACTGAAAAATTACTGAAAAGGCAGCCAAAGTTCAAAGAAGAACTTTCAAGGACCTTCAGAAAGCCTAGAGAACTATTGCTGCAGGCCACTTTAAAAATTACAAGAAAGTCTGGCTCCTTGGAAGCAGACTATAAAGAAATGAGGGGTGGCTCAAGATTTTTACACAGCACTGCATAAATGTGTCATTGATATCAAATCCTTCTTACCTTCTAACCTCTCATTGCCTATAAAAACATTTTCCTTTCTCGGATTGTATTATTTACCACCTAATAAAAGATGAAAAATAATCAAATGTCCCGTATAAAGAGTGTGCACCAAATATACTGTATACACAGTCAATAGTACCAAACAGATCAATTATTCCTGAGAGATTTCGCTCATGCACACAGATGTTAACTTGTGGGTTAATCGAGGAATCGCACAATAAATTTTGAATGCCTTCAGTTAAGTCTATTCAGTGTTTTGGGGGCAATCTATCCAGGACATATTTCTCTGGAAGTGAAAACTTTGTTATATTTGAACACAATAGAACAACTGAAGAGGTTACCAAAGTCCAGATGCTATAAATATACCCAATTTGTTTTCTTTTACCCATTGTACTGGACGCACTAAAGAGAAACTTAAGAACTCTTCAAAGTCAGTAGGACTGAATAAATTTATACAAGTCCATCCATAGTTATTGTGCTTATTCATACATTGCCATTCTTAGAGGTGTGTTTCCTCTGACGACAGAGCAGAATTTCTTTGGTGTGCAGAAAAACTGAGAAGCACAGTTGACATTGCACTTTTTCTGTTATTAAGATATCTCAGAGATCAAGTGGGTAGTTAAACTTCTTTACACTGAATGAAAGGAGTGTTTCACTCGTCCGGCCCATTCAAGATCAAAGTGGACTGTATGAGGCCAATGATATATAATTTGCTAACATCCCTTATTTAGACTGTTCAGTTGTCTGTTAATTTTAATATAAAGCAACTGGCTTCATGTTGCTTTTCTTATATAAATGTTTACAGTTTGATTTTTTTTTTTCTCTGTTACTTGAGGTTGGCAGGGTGTGGACTGCTCCATCCTCTGTTCCAGTGGTGCCTGGGGTCTGGGCTGTAATCAGACATGCTTATGTAGCAATGGAGCTGCATGCGATCCTATAGATGGCACTTGCACATGTTCTCCTGGTTGGAGAGGAGAGCACTGTTACGAGCCCTGCCCTGTAAGTCTGTCTTTTTTAACTGAGAGATTGATGTGAATACCCAGCTAAATCTTTTGCATCATTGTGCTGTATTTTAGAAGAGTTACATCAAGTTTTCTTATTATTATCATCGTTTTCAGGAAGGTACGTATGGGTTGGAGTGTCGTGAGCGCTGCGACTGCAGCCACGCTGATGGCTGTGACCCAGTGAGCGGTTATTGTCGCTGCTACCCTGGCTGGACAGGTTTGTGCTCCTTTTTTCACAATAGAATCACAGTAGTCTGTCTTTAGGAGCAGAATTGGCCCATCTTTAGTAGTTGTCTTCATTAGCTGAAAATCAAAGACATTAGATGCTAGTCAGACACTCTGATTTACCATAACAGGATAATATGCTGCAGCATTCATGGCTTGTGCAGTACAGTATGTTTACAGAATGTCTACACAGTGTTTTGTTAATTAAATGTTCAATTTGTTTTGCCACTGCGCCGGTGGCATAGCCGAATGAGAGATGTTGAGAATTGAGCTCTAAATTAATTCTCTTGGCTGGCACGCTGGAAGCTGGTATGCAATCATGCTTATATTATGTGATGCCGGCTACACACAAGGACTGAACTGAATCATCAGCTAAATATTTGCAAACTGAATCAAATAATTGGCCCACATTGCTCTCAAGATTTTTAGATGTGTCTTGTGATATTGTTATTTTTGGTTCTGTTTATTAGAGTTTGCATTTTATTGCGAAATTTGATTAAACCAGCTGCCGCGTTTATTCACCAGAGTATCAATCTTGCTTTGCTATCACAAGCTCTCCACTGGAATCTGATCCCCTCTAGATGCAAATAGTTTTTCGTTTTTTGGGGGTTTTTTTGCACGTCCATATGTTCACTCTCTGTTTCTTGTCATTTAAACCATTTGCTTACAGGGAAAAAGCTGGAGGTTGGAAAGTATGAATGTCACAGCAAGGGTGAGAGTCATTATGCTCAAAAATGAAGCGTCGCATCTGAATGTCAAATACAGGGGGCTAGCAAAGGACCTGGTCTCTGAGCTTGGGCAGAGAGGTGCAGTCGGAGAGGGAAAAAGATTCAGCAGGAAAGGTCAAGCCTGTGAGCTCTCAGCAGCCCGCTCCATTCAGCCTCCTGAGCTTCGGGCATTTATTCTGGGAAACAATGTGGGTTTTATTATCTGCAAGAACGGAGCCGGCAAAACGGGCCTCTCATGCTCTGAATCCCGCACAGGTCGGGACCATCTGTCAGCCTTAATTGAGTCACCAGGGTGCAGAGCTGGGGGCAGCGTGCAGCCCAGTGGGTCGGACAAACACACACATACATACTTAAATTGCAGAGGCTTGACAGCGGTCTCTCTGAAGGAAGGAGCACCTAGAGAGAGGGCTATGTGGGATTCGTCACAGGACTAAGTCAGGGATGGAGTGAAATGTCTGTTTACAGCTATTTTTGTAAACACTGTCATATCACTGAGTGTGCCAGGGTTGGTATTGCATTCTACTTTGCTGTCAACTTGGTGTTGGCTCTATTGTGAGGCTTGCCTAAATTGTCGAGAAGCTTGACTTTGGGAGTGTGCGCGCTTAAGTGGCTAGGCCGACTATGACCCACAGAATTGTTACTGAACTGTCGTGAGCCTGACATCAGCCAGCAAAGATTTAAAAGAGTTCTCTGACTAGACACTTGATGCAGGGGGCATCATGCTAGACCATGTTAAATAGGACTTTGCCTTTTATTTCTGTAGAGATTCTGGTCCATGACACGAAGCAGGTAATGTGATGTGTGTTTACATGCACCAGGAGAGAGAGTTAAAAAGGGAGAGAGAGGTTTGCTTTGCTGTGCTCACTGTACAAATTGGATAGTGGGACCTCTGGCACTTCTCAGCGAAAAGCCTCCTTTGAAGAGACTTCAGTTCTGGCTTCTTTCACTCTTTCTTCTTCTCCCTCACTAGGCACCCAAAGCCCCTCTGTTTGTCACCATTAGACTGAAAAATGTGATGCTCTGTCCGCATTCATTTTCTGACAGTAAAGCCAGCCACTGTTTTTTTTTTTCTTTCTGCCTGGCCTAGCAGAACCTCAAACACACTTGCACAAGCCTTGCCCTCCTTTTGATGTCCATGGCACAGCTTCTGACTTAATCACTGCGACTGTACCCCCCACACCCATCCAGCCCCCCACTCATCAGACTTAACATTTCCTATCCTATATAGCCTTAAGGTGCCATGGTTACCGTATAACATTAGTCCCCAGAGTTTAGTCCAGGTTTAATTCAAAGGTACTGCACTAATGCTGCTTTAATTGCCACACGATTCTCAGATATTCTCACTCAAAGGAAATTTCAAATGAGGCTTCGAACTGAGGGCTGAAGCTTGAAAGGTTGCAGAGTTTGCATGCATTTGTGTGACTGTGTGACACCGAGAGTGTGCATGTGCAATTGCAGGGGTATGCCACACTTTCTAAACCCGGCTGTATACATGTAGAGCGGCACACATGATTTTTTTTTCTGAAGGAAAACATGGCGCTCTGATGGGCATGCTAATGCATTCACAGTGAGAGCCCTGTATAGATGCAGTGTTTTGCATTTGGTGGTTGAAGCCACAGAAAAAAAAGACACTGTGACACTTGCAGACTTTGGTCTGAGTACTTCCCTTCAGCTCTATGCACTACCCTGGCTCTGCTGAAAGAGAATGGGAGACAAGCTTGCCCTCTCTTGAGACCCAACCCTGTTAATCAACACAGTGCACTGGCAAGGAGCTCCAGTCAGATCAAAAATAAAATACATTTGGAGAGGAGAAGCAGAGTGTGAAAGATGGGCTGAAAAAAAACCCACCCTCCAAACTGCAGCTTCTTTATTCAAAACTAAAATAAGTCAATGATTCATGTTAGTTTAATAACCCTGCAAAGATGTGCAATGATCAAGCATTGTGAATGCTGCCCTTTAATGATGTGTTTTTACAGATGGCACGCTGTTTAGAATTTATCAGCTTACCAGTCTTTTGCCTTCTTAGTATGCATTCACTGAAGATTTGGTAACATGCCTGCAGGAATCCACTGTGATAATGTGTGCCCACAAGGCTTCTGGGGACCCAACTGTTCAGTCAGCTGCTCCTGTCAGAATGGAGGATCGTGCTCTCCTGAGGACGGCACATGTGTGTGTGCACCTGGATACAGAGGGACGTCCTGCAAAAGAAGTGAGCCTCTTTCCCTTTCTCGAAGCAACTTCTTTTTATCTAAACCCTTAGGAAATAAATCTGTTACACTGAGACCAGCGCACTTGCAAACTCCATCACAGCACTGACCTTGTTTGATCTTTGAAGAATTGTTGTTGGACATAACTGCTTGAGTGTAAACCCTTCATCACAGCTATCATGTAATCACAGTGTCTTTGCCCCAATGGCATTCCCCCAGACACATAAACACACACACACACACACACACACACACACACACACACACACACACACACACACACACACACTTCTCACCCCCTTCTGGCACAGTCCTCAACAACCACCTCACAGTGGGAGACTCACAGTCCTCGCCTGAGGCTCATCAGAGGGTATGCTCACTGGGAGTGCCAGCTCTGGTTTCCGAACGGGGTCTGTCTGAAGGTGCTCTCAAGTGATGAACTCACTGATTGGGAGTGAATTCACTGTCTCAAACCTGTAAACATCAATTTGAGTGGAGAGACTTAAACACGCCGTGTGTGTGAGAGACAGAGAGGGGAAATGGTTACTCCTCCAAACTCAATATTTACACAGATAATTTACTCGTCAGCTAGAAACCTCGTAACTGCAGTTTTGCGCTTTTTTTTTCTCACTGAAATATTATTAACTGAAGAATTGCACGCCTCTCCAGAGGATGATAAAAATGCACCACACCTGGTGCTTAAAATAAAATCCACTGGGTAAACTTAACATTGCAAGTTTGTCAAGCTACAACTGAGGTTGTTTTGTCAGTTTCTAAAAGGTTTCTATTTTGGAAATACCCAGCTGTCCCCTGACAGTTTTCTCCAAATCACTGGCTGTGAAAATAGTGTAACTATTCCTAAGGCGCTCTTAGGAAGTGTAGCGCTCGAATGAAAATACGTTTTTAATATAAATTGCAGCTTTTTATAATGGTTGCACAATCTTTGCATAAAGTGTTATATAATAACTTTTACACCACCGTTTATATATCTCTCGGTTCACATTCTTTCAATGAAATTTGCATTATTAACACAGTTGTGTGTCTCCTGACATATATAGATCATCTGGCTGCTCTCATGACTTGACGTAAAACAGACTCACTATTCTCTTAACTCATTTACTATTCTGTCTCTGGCTGCAGATAAAATGGCAGTGATTACAATGGAGACTGACTTTTATACTTTTCCCTTGCCTTTGCTGTCGCTCCTTGTCTTTTCTGCTTTAATTCTCGGAGCCTTGATTTTTCTGCACTCCCTTGATCACTCTTGTCATGCTTTGTTTCATTACTATATACCTCTTGTTTCATCCAACACTGGTGACTGATTCTCTGTCCTCTCCTGCCACACTCTGCTGCCTGCAGTCTGCTCTCCGGGGTTCTACGGGCACCGCTGCAGCCAGTCATGTCCACAGTGTGTGCACAGCACCGGGCCATGCCATCATGTCACGGGCCACTGTGAATGCCTGTCTGGCTTTACTGGCTCGCTGTGCAACCAAGGCAAGTAGCCTTCTATGTCCTTTTGACCTTTATCCTGCTCTTTCACGTACAGTGAAATTCATTAACTGTGAAGTTTGAGTGGTTTTTTTGTTTTTTTTGTTGGTTATTTTTGAAAATGCCTTTGTATAAAATACAAAAATCTGTAAGGGAATAATACTGATCATGAAACAGTATGTCAGAGTAAAAGTTGTTCCTGTACATTTTGTTTAAGTCCTCTCTTTGCACACTGGCTCTAATAAGATGACCTGCTGCCTCTCCCACTAGCATCTTAGCCTTGAAACTCTAAAATATGACTATTATCAATGCAACCCAAGCTAAAAAAAAAAGTAAACAGAAAAAAACAACCTTCAACAGAGGACTGAAAATTGCTAAGAGCCACATTTTTAGACAAAGAATATTTTAAGTAAATTTTGCTGTCCCTCTGCCTAATTCTGCAAAGGGAGCTGTATGTAAATTGCTTTTCATTAATATACAAACAAAAAAAATGCACAAATACACCTGTTTCTATTGTTAAACTTGTTTTCAAGGCAACTTTTCTTTTGTAGCGTTACTGAGGATGTTATATGAAAACAACTTGGTTTGGCACTTTATTCCTTAAAAGCGACATATCTCAGCAACTAAGTCTTGTAGTGTGATGACATCATGACAAATGTTTTACAAAGAGGGTTTTGTTTTTTGCAAGACATTTTGATATATATCTGGTCAAAAAGAACGTTTAGTAGGAAACTAAGAAAGCGACTGAGTGTATATTATGTGTGTGTCACGGTAGTTTTTGTCTCCACACTGTCCATCCGTTGAACGGCGTGCTGATCTCAGTTCATTTGTGTGACAAGGTATTGTATTTGTCGTGTCAGTGGTTCCACATTGTCAGTGAAGCACATTAAAAATGTTCTCCACTGTTCTGAGAAGAGATACCTTCACACAAATGTGCTGTAGATTTTTTTCCTCTAATAATTTACCTTTTTTTTTTAAATAAATTACAGAAAGGCGATGGGGAATTTTTGAATTCTCTTTCATGGCTTTAAGCAATGTCTTACAAATAAAAGTTTAATAGCTTAGCTGAAGGAAGAGGGAAAAGTAAAAACGAGAACCAGTCCTAATTTGTCTGAACCGTAATTACTGGTGAGCGGGCGTTAGGCGACGAGGGACGGAGGTGGCCATCATCATGCACATTATCCTCTTGTTGAGCCCCATTGTGTCCTCACTTGTCCTCTGTCCAGCACACAAAGTCCCAGCCTAATGAAGCTCTCCCAGTGAGCTGAGGCTTGAATCCCCAGAAGCAACAGTATGGGGGAGCCAACCTCATGGCTTAATGACAACCTGCTTGAAAGAGGTTGAAAGAGCTCTCAAGAAGAGGGAAAAAGCAGTTGAAATGTAATCATTAAAATCACCCCCCATGATAATGAGTCAGACCCATCTCTTTCACAGCCTGCCACCTTATCAGATATTCCTAACGGTGGCTATTCTTTTATGTGAGACGTTTATTGCATCTGCTGGCACTGGAGCTCACTGATCCTGATAGTTAGATACACCTTGGTTCAATTTGTCCCATGGTCCAACAAGGAAACACAATGGAGGTTTCACTGGAAATAATATTTCTTATTGAAGAGTGCCTGGTTGCATTGAAATATTAATTTCATAAAAAATGTATACAGTGGTCTGTGTACATGGTCTATTTTAATTCTTTGGCACATCACTCATTCCACTCTAGGCAGTGGAAATGGGGCAGTTGTGCCACAGGAGGCAGTGACTGACTCCTCCTTTTGTCTAAGCAGATCACTTTGTGTCCACTCAAATAAAAGGATATCATCCATTAGAGGAACATGTTTACACAACCTCTCACAAAATCAGTGTGTTTGCATAAATGTGTTCACAGTAATGTGCCTAAGTTTGGTGTCATAATGTTAATGGGTTTTTCTAATCTTAAAAGAGACAGAGCAGTTTTTTTTGTAAAGTGGTGTGTTGTTTCTTTCTGTTCTGCAGTCTGTCCAAGCGGCAGGTACGGGAGAGCTTGTGCCGAGATCTGCCTCTGCACCAACAACGGCACCTGCAACCCCATTGATGGCTCCTGCCAGTGTTTCCCTGGCTGGATAGGAGAGGACTGCTCTCAGGGTATGGCTTCCTTCCTTCCTTCATCCACTCTGTAATTTGCTCATTTTCCCACTTTTCCCACTCTCATTGTCTGTCTCCACTCCTAATTTCTCTCTCACCCTTACCTTCATACACATTAATCATCTTCATGACCCAGCACACAGAGAGAACTACCCTCAGCCACAGCTGATGTAAAACACACAGCTTGCTTAAATGATTGTTGTAATACATTATGCTCTTTGATTTACAGAACTGTAGGCCAAAGATCATTAGCAGAACTTTGAGCTGCCATGGCATGGGAAATTGATGTGTGTGTGTGTGTGTGTGTGTGTGTTTTTTAATTGCATTAACGAATAAACTAAAAAAAAACAAACAACAACTAATGATCACACGGGTGATACTCCATACATATTCACCTGACAGCTATTTCTGACACTACAACGTATGGGCTTGTGGAGGGTAGTGACAAAACTGGATTTTCTTCCAAATGTATAATTTTAACGTATTGTATGAAAGCTTGGAGAATGTCTGGACTTTTCCTCAAACATATGTGTTATGTGGTTGATGTATGCATGTCTAGGATGTAGTGTATGTATGGGAGAGTGCGTGACCATGAGTTTGACTGTGTCTCTGGCGTCTGCAGCCTGTCCCTCTGGGCACTGGGGCCCTGATTGTCTCAACTCGTGTAACTGTCACAATGGAGCCCAGTGCAGTGCCTATGATGGAGAGTGCAGGTGCAGCCCCGGCTGGACCGGTCTCTACTGCACACAGCGTGAGTTTCTCCCATCCAGTTAGTAGACACACAGTGTCATCTACTGGCAGTCCAATAGAACTGCAGCAGATGACAAGTGACAAACAATACTTTTTTTTCAGATTACAAGGAAACTGGATGTTTTTTATCTATTTTATTATTTTTTAAAGCGAGAGAGAGCAACAGCAGAACAGAACTAATGGTCATTTCATTAATGTTCGTAATACATCCCAGTCATTTACCCAGGGATAGAGCAGATCATCAATATCAGTCCACTAATTTGAATTTCCATTATCCATCACCTCGAGGGGTTTATTCAGTATTGTTTGCAGTGTGGAGCTCCTGCTATTGTGCATGAAAATGACATTTGTTTTCCCCTCTCTTCTCTCATATAGATTCTTACTATTTCCAGTTGTCTTCTTCTTTATTTCCACCTCTAGGTTATGTTGACAGCATAACGGCATTTTCGGCAGAAGCAGGAAATGTTTCATTTCAATTCATTCACATTGTCCCTTATTGAGTATGCAGCAGAGACATTGAGTGATATTGATTTCCTCGTTCCTTTGCGATTTGACCTTGACTCTCTATGTTGTCTTCCCTTCTCTTTGTTTTCACCACTCCTCCCACCCCAACATTTTATACATCTCTGTCCCAGGCTGTCCTTCAGGGTTCTACGGCAGGGACTGCTCTGAAGTCTGCCGCTGCCAAAACGGTGCAGACTGTGACCACATATCTGGCCAGTGTGCTTGCCGAACTGGCTTCATTGGGACGAGCTGTGAGCAGAGTTGAGTAGGCACAACACATTTTAGCTCTGAGCAAAATTACCCAGTAGATGAGTGTGTGTTCTATAAACAGTTTGGCTCCCACTCTGTAAGTGCTTTAATTTTGATGGGTGTAATAATGTGCCTCTCTGTCATGCAGAGTGTCCCGCTGGTACATTTGGATATGGTTGCCAGCAGTTATGCGAGTGCCTGAACAATGCTACC